>CM012460.1:13672213-13927213 GCA_003999625.1 Oryzias javanicus | reverse complement strand
GTAAAAAAGGCCCGACCAGGCTCACCCGCTGTTGGAATTTAGAATTCCACAGGGACACGGACACCCCAGACTTAGACGTGACCTCATGGCCGTAGAGAGCTCAGGGATCCCTCTTCCTGCGTGGAGAGACCCACCGGGCCCAGGAAGCCAGAACCCAAGGGACACGCGGCATTGCCAAGAGCCCGACCCCTCCCATCAGGGATGGGGTAGGGGACAAAAGATCAGAAACCCCACCTTTCTTCTGTAATGTGTGTTTGAGTGTAGATTTTAAATTATTCACTTTAATGTGGACCCGTTATCTGACGTTTATTTGAAGAGAAGCTGATTTTGTATTTCCTGCTTTAGTAATCAGAATTTCATGGCTGGCTGTTATCAGCCTCCGTCTGTCGCATGAAACAGTCCGCTGAAAGCTGAATTAATATTCTTTAAAACTGAGTTACAGTAAAGTTCCTGTGATGTTTGGGCAGAACTTTCAGCTGAAGGGCTGAGGAACAAGCTCCAGTGATAAAAAAGTAAAAAGGGACGAGGCTTCAGAGTTACGTAATCCCCCGACTCCCATTAAAAAGTCAGACGTACCAAACCGTGGAGCTATTTTAGCTGCTAGGTAGGGCTTGTTTTTGTATTCCCCGAGCATTTTCTGGATCATTTAGTTTTCAATACACTTTGTATAAAAATCAAGTATCTTATCAGTTGATTTCTTCTGCAGCAGCTCCGAGCTACTGAGGACTGTTCTGGTTCTGCTTTTGCAGGGGAAAGCCCCGGCGTTCTGCGGCTAAAAGCCCCGCCATGCAATGAATAATGCATACAGATTCCCCACGCAGGCCATCCGCATTCTAGTTCAAAGGCATGCTGCTAGTCCATGCATAAAGCAACAAGACTCATGTTAATGGCCCTCAGTTCCGGAGGCGGGACTAAGAGCGCGGAGACCAGGACAAAGACGTAAACAGGAATTACTCGCGGGGGTCAAGATAAGAGTGGACACAAGGAGCACACCCGCTCTGTCACACATGAGCACACAGCCTCAGAGAGTCGAGGATGCAGAAGAGGTCAGGAGGGAGCGCTGGACGTTTCATTGATGCTAAGTGATGCCAATGACCCCTCTGAGGATGCAGGACTTTGGCCGGGGTGTCAGAAGGGATCACAGTGTACGTACAACTCACTGCTTGTTACTGTAACCTCAAAACTTTATAATACATGTCTCCTTTTGTTTTGGGTGGGAAAATTAAACAATAAAAGATAAATTTTCTACTGATCAATACCTAGAAGGAGCCGCGCAGTCTTACTTTATTTATTTTTTTTCGTTCTCTACTTTACTTTCGTTTTCCTGAAAAGACGGATATGTCGTCACTGATTTCACCAAGTAAAAATCAAATAAATACAAACATTTTATGATGTTTATTTATGACTCCATTGATGGTGAAAATGTGGATGGTTTATTCAAAAATTACATTTAAACATGTTTTTTTGTTCGAAATTGTTGGACCGCAATGCATTGTGGTCTATATTAGCTAATCTAGTGAGCATCGATCCTAGTTTCTCGTAAAGACTTCTGGAATTTTTTTTTTTTTTTGCTCAGTCTTACTTTAGCCTTTAAGATATTCAGATTTGCATTCATGACCTTCTTGTTTTTCTAATAATTAATATGAATTTTGTCTTTTTTTTTTGCAGAAACGGAAGGAAAAATATCAAAAGAACAGCATAAAAATATCTCTCAAAATATGATATATATATATATATATATATATATATATATTTTTTTTTTTCAAAATAGAAGATGATCTGTGCCAAACAGGATCATCTCAGTGCAGTTCTAGGCAGCTACTAGTGTCTTTAAAATGTGCTTTTAACTAATTAAAGATCAAACTTTTTACCAAAGTTTTGCTTTGCATATAAAATCTTTGCTCCCTGGAGGTACATTGAGCTAACTAAACATAAAAACCTACAAAGTTTATCATCTATGTGGACCTCAGCCATCCATTTATAAATGTAATTCATCTAAATTAAATAAATGCCAATTAACTAATCCTTACTTTAAAAAAATGCTATTATTTGAGTTCATTTTCCCCTCTTTGTCCTCAGCAGTCTAACGCCCCATTCACACTGGACGCGAAAGCGCCGTGAAGCGGTGCGGAACAGAGTCCGCTTCCATTCGGCGCCCTTGTTATCCTAAGGCGTCGTTCACACAAGGCGCGGTGCGGCGCGGCGCGGAGGGCCCGCGCGCTGCAGCGGATTGTTTCCGCGTCTGACCTATTTTGTGCGCGAGCCGCGAGCGTTCCGCGTCAATTCTGGCCGGAAGTTGCATCAAGATACATGAGAAAATCCGGTTTCTTTTCAAAATATAACCAGTTTTTCACAATAAAATGCCGCGATTGACAAATGTGATCATGTTTTTGTGTCTAAAAAGGCGGTAGACACGGATATAAACATACAATCACAACACAAACGTGCGCGCGAGCATAGAGACACACAAAACAGACAGACACGCACACTTTTTTTTTTTTCCTTTGTCACAGACACGTACACATGCAGATCAACGTGGATAGACTCCGGTGCGGGGTGAGGAGTTTCGGGAGTTAATAAAACGACAACAGATAGACAGAGAGCAGCTCATCTTAGCAGAAACAGGGAGTAAGCTTACTCCGGAGCGAGTGGGCGGGGCTGCGGGATTTTGGGAGAGAAAAAAGAGATGCAGAGAGCTGCTCCTCTTAGCAGAAATATGGGTTAATAATTGTAGTTTATTAATTTACCCACACACACACACACCTGCGAGCGCGTGCGCACAGACACACACAAAACAGAGACGCACACGCGCGCGCACACAGATCAGTACAGTGGGCCGACAGAGCGGGTGGGCGGGGTTTTGAGAGAGCAGTTTTTCTTATCAGGAACATGGGTTAATGTCTTTAGGCTATGAAATTATCAACCATGATGGCAAAAACAACAAAAGCTCTAGCAGAAGCGCCTGTGGACCGCCGCGGAAAAATGCACGTCTGGTGTGAACTGCGGAGCGGAAGCGGCGCGGACTCCGCTCCGCTCCGCTTCGCGGCGCTTCCGCGTCCAGTGTGACCCCGGCGTTACACTGCTGAGTTTTGTTATTTTAGTTTGGAGTTGGACCTCAATAGTCTTATTTTGCGGGCTTTGTTTATTTGTTTTCTTTAGGTAGTTCTGCATTCGCTGCCGACTCAGACGGTCGACATGGCTGAGTCAGCGGTCTCCCTGAATTATTTTATGTTTAAGGAGCCACCGTGGAGAGATGAAAGAGAATCTGGAGCCGCAGGTTGGAGACCCCGGTCTAGTTTAATGTCTTGCATTTCTCTCGCTGCACCATTTCCCTGATTACACTGAAAACAAAAGAGCTACTTATCAACAAAGGAAGCAGCTCTGCTTACGAGTCAAAGAAAAAAAACTAAAGCTCTTTAGGGAAAGTACAGCATGTGTTTCTGTCTTTTTTTCCCCTTTTGGTTTCATGTTTTCTGACTTTACTTCTGCGGCTGCAGAATTCCTGCAGCATTTTTTAATTCAAATCCCCAACTTTCATTTTCTCCTGACTGTAAGTCTGCGCCACTCCATTTTCTTTCCTCCTGTTAGTCAGTGTTTTGTCAGTGTCAGGGGCTTAAGGGACGAGGATTAGGAACATTTCTCACAATCTCATAGCAGCCAGAGGGAAAAGTGACAGACCAACAAGCTTGGAGGACCTGAAATGAGACGTATGCGCGCCGGTGCTCAGAAGAATTCATTTAAACAGTTGAAAAAAATGACTAGCAGTGGAGAATGAAGTCTGTACTCCAAACTACTGTTCATGCAGCCTGTTCAGAATGATAAAAAGCTTAGAAAACATTAGTTTTCTAATAAAAAAAGAAAAAAAAAGTGTTACGCAAGAAAATGTTTAATAGCGGGATCGTGCATAATTGATTTCTACCTTGTGAATAATAGAATTAAACACAAAAAAATTGAGTTATATAACGACTTTCTTTGGCTCTTTGTTGTTTTACAGCAAATTCGCAAACAACTACAAATAAAGGGATTCAAGGAAAAACATTAGCAAATTGTTTTGCATCTCATTCTATTTGTCCGCGGATATAAAACAATTAATTTTGTCTGTCATTAATGGAGACTTGTTATTCAAGATTCAAAGGGTTTATTGTCATATGCACAATAAAGAAACGGGTTTCCCTGTACAATGAAATTCTTACTTTGCAGCTCACTCTGAATGCCATAAAGAGATAGATAAAAGGAAAAAAAAAAGATAAAAATATAAAAGGGTATTTACAGGATGACTAAAGAGAATAGTTAAAAATATATATATATAAATCAGAAATAAACAATAAACTATGCATATGTAAGTTATGTTTGTGCCTTTTAGCTAAATGTTGTTTCATAAATTCATTTGTCATAAAAAATATATATTTTTATCCTATGAACTAACAAAAGTTGCTACTTCCAAGAAACATGATAAGCTGTGATGTTAGAGAATGCTGGACTGTAATGAACCACTCGGACCACAAGGGGGCGCTTTACCAGAACCCAGCACTCATTCGTTAGTGCTCACCTCGTAAAAGACGTCAGATTGATACATCAAATACTTCATGAATGAAAAGTGGTTTCACTTGTGAAGAGTCATTGATATTCATAGCTGTAACTCCAGGCTGCAGTGGATGCAGTTTATCTTTTCTCCTATACACTTTCAAAGGTAACTTTTTCTTTCTGGTGGCTGATAGTTTCCTATCAAAAAGAGACTAAAGATTCATGAGAAGAGACAGGTTTGATTCTGACAAGATGTCTGATCTAACCACAAGGGCGGCATAAATTATAAAAGCTCATTTTGATAAAACCACTCATACCAACGAGCAGATATTCATGATTTAATAACCTTAAACAAATACATGAGTTTTGCATGAAAAGTAGGAATACATTGAATATTTCTTTTCTTTTTTCTCTTTAAAATAATAAGATTATCTTTCAAAAAGTGTTAATTCTTGGTTTCCTAGTTTGAAAAAGTGTTTCTGTGATCATGTTAGAAGAACAATAATAATCCTTATGACTCATTCAAGTAAGAGTAAAAAAAAAAAAGAAACCGACCTCATTGAAGTGAGCCACATCCCCACAGTTCTCTGCAACACGACTGCAGAAAGGCAGACCTGGAAGAGAAAAAGATACGATTTATGCTAATTAAACTCAAAACTTAGAACAGTTTTTATCTACTATTAATTTTAAAAAATGTTCAAAAGGACTCGTAATGGAGAAAACAAACATTTTTGGTTCTATACGTTAACAACAATGCAGGCTAATTCAGAAATATTGAACTATATTTTAAAAAAAGAATAAATAGCTTTTGAAAAATGACTAAAATAACACTGACTAATCATCTTAAGTTTGATACATTTATGTATAGATGAATTTTCTTTTGTACTTTTAATTACTTATAATAAATCAGTTCCAAACCCAACTTGATCATTTAAAATGCAGAATGGTCTTTTGGATTTTCATACATTTGCAGCCAATTTTTTTCTCTGGGAAAAACAAGTCTCATTTGTAATCCTTTTTCTGGATGGCCCTTATTAATTTAAACACCAATCTCTAGAGTATTTCATGAAACAAACAGAACTTTCTACAAATAGTGTGAAAATAATACAATGAAAAACAGATAAAGATACTTTGATTTTGTGTACTATTTGGTTTTTTTTTGTTTTTTTGCTTTCACGTTAATAATTTTTGAGAAAAATCCAGGAATGTTTAAGTTTACATTAAAACATGAAGCTCGAGTTGAAAAATGAAACTTGAATTGCAAAAAAGTCTTTAAAAAATACCAATCTCGTTATAAATTTTTCAAGTTGTCTTAGAAAGCAGCCCTGTGGCACACCATTTGTAAGGACAAATACAGTTACATCCAGGGAGGATGAATACAAATCTATGGACTCAAACATTTGTACACTAAGAGTTTCAGGGAAATATAGCTCCTAAGAGAGCAACCTTAATATTTACGAGACTTTTCTGCTCTGTTTTTCCTCTTTATCGAGATTTTCTTTCTTATATATTCGGTGAAGCTTCGGAGTGCTGCACGCCGTGTTGTCAAACGCACAGAAACAGCTTAAGCGTGCAGACTGATTGATTACAGGATTAAAAACGTCTGTGATGCTAATCAGAAGACACATCACAGGGAAACGTCTTTCTATAGACAAATCCATCTAAAAATACCAAAAGGATTCTCTTGAGAAACGGTTTCATTGGCTGCCTTTCATTTATTTGATTTTATTTAATAAAAAGAAGAAATTCTGATCATTTCAGTGAAATTTGTTGTTTTTTTTTCTTTTATAAACAAGGAAGTACTGACAAATTCGACCACGTGTTTATACATCCTAAACATAAAAGTATCTCTGTTACGGGTTTCTTAAAATGATGTAAAACCAAAATTTTCCATCATTTTTAAAAAAAATACAAAATAAAAACGTAACCATTTAACTGCCTACCGGGAAACATTTAGAAAATATGTTTTAAAAAATATTGATCGCGTGTATTACTCACCCAAAGTATGGAGTCCCTAAAGGGGAAAAAAAATAAACGAATATTTTTTTCCAAAATATTGAAGTAATAAAATTAGAATTCTGGTAAATAACGGTGCGCACCAGATAGTAATTTTTTTAGAGAAAAAAGTTCCAGTGAGTAACCAGAACTTTTATTTACTTCAATTTTTTTCTTTTTTTTTTAACTGGGTATTTTTAGGGGGAAAAGAAATTAAAAATTACCCCAGTTTGTTGTTTTTTAATTTCATATTCTTTTAGGGGCTTCGTACCAAGGCAATACGCAGCAGAAAAAGGATTAACAAGAGTCCACAAGACCCAAAGTATATAAGCATTCTTTACATTTACGTTTTGATTTGATTTAATGCTTTCTATAGAAATGAAGATATTCTATTCTATTCTATTCTATTCTATTCTAATTGGCATCATTGATGACTTCATTTTGGAAACAGCATAGACTTATGTCTTTGTAGTGCATGTAAAGGGCCCACAATTTATGACAAAAATAAGACTTGAAGTTCAAAATAAATATACAAAAAAATTTCAAAAGCCAAAAATTCATGAAAAACTATCCTGAAAAAATAAACTAAATATATAATGAAATATTTTACACATGCATTCTTTGATTTAAAAACAATCTCACATAGATAATATTCAAACAATTGAAAATCTTGAAACACAATCAGTTTATAAAAGTTTTTCTGTTTTAACTTTTCAGTTTTTTGGCCACTTAAAACCTCTTTAAACAGCCCATAAAGTGGGTTGTCACGGTTGCAGAGGAAAACAAAGGTAAGAGAAAGAAATGTCTGTAATCTTACCAGAGGAAATACCCGACGGTAATATAAAAAACTGAATTAAAACCTGAAAAAGGAGAAACACATCAACATGATGTAGCATGATGGCAGAGTGGAACCAAAACTAAATAATGTAGATGTACGCTAAACATCCATAGATATAGTTTTTTATTATTTTAATTCCGTTTCTCTGCACTAAGGTAGACTCGTGAGGAAATGTCAGCGCAATAGAACGGTCATGATGTCGTATGAAATCTGGATTAGATTAAAAACAAATTAACATTTTAACAGCAAACAAAGAAACATCTGTGGAGCCACAGGAGACAAAGCAGTGGCTGCGTGACTCACTATTTCACTTCGATTCTGCAGCAAATGTGAAACAATACATCCATATAGATGTTTGGCTTTTGTTTTTCACACACTAATCAGTCAATTCTTATCGTAGCTGCAGCCTCTGCTCACCTGGCTGCTTCATTAGTGCTTCCACGCCCCCCTGTGTGTGATCCGCTTTGTTGTGTTTGTTTGCTCTCTGCTTGCAGGGCTTCTTTATGTGGGTGAATGTTGACACATCAGCAGAGCAGGGATGTTAATAAAGCTCCTGTCAGACTGGCTTTGGTGATCATTTTAATAAGAAACGTATTGATCCGACTCGGGCTGTGATGAGATCATTAGAGTCAAAGGTTTGTTTTTAAGATGACTTTAGAAAAGTTGCATTAGCTGCAATATAGTGTGAATGCTTTTCCTGAAAGTAGTCGCTGAAGCTTTTTGCTGAAAATGGTGACACAATTTACTTTAGGTACTGAAGGGATTGGCTGAAAATGCAAAAGCTGTTTGCAAAATTTTAAATTTGCTAAAATAAATTTCATTAAAGAACTATGAAAGAGCGTTGACCTAAATTTCTGAAAAATGTGTTGTAAAATCGCTTAAAAATCTCTAATGCATGCGAATTTTGCAAAAAATACTTTGTGTGTTGCTCAAATATGAGCTAAACTCCAGCCCATTAAACCAATGTCAAATTAGCAAAAAAACTAGCTAAACTTTAAAATAGCCAAAAATTCCTAAGTACGCTAAGTTAGTCAAAAATGTTAGCATGTTGTTAAAAAAAGAAGCTAAACTCCAAATTAGCTAAAAAAAAATCTCAGTACATAACGAAGTAGCATAAATACAGCTAGCATATTGCTTAAATACTAGCTAGTTCCAAAATAACCTAAAATTCCTCAGTAAACTAAATTAATCAAAAACGTTAGCATGTTGCTAAAAAAGAAGCTAAACTCTAAATTAGCTCAAAAAACCTCAGTACATAACAAAGTAGCATAAAAAAACAGCTAGCCTATTGCTTAAATACTAGCCTGTTCCAAAATAGCCTAAAATTCCTCAGTAAACCAACTTAGTCAAAAACGTTAGCATGTTGCTAAAAAAGAAGCTAGACTCCAAATTAGCTCAAAAAAACCTAAGTACATAACAAATTATCATAAAAAACAGCTAGCATATTGCTTAAATACAAGCTAGTTTCAAAATAGCCTAAAATTCCTCAGTAAGCTAAATTAGTCAAAAACGTTAGCATGTTGCTAAAAAAGAAGCTAGACTCCAAATTAGCTCAAAAAACATAAGTACATAACAAATTAGCATAAAAAACAGCTAGCATATTGCTTAAATACTAGCTAGTTCCAAAATAGCCTGATTCCTCAGTAAACTAAATTAGTCAAAAATGTTGCTAAAATAGAAGCTAAACTCTAATTTTTTTGAAAATTACTATAAAAGATCAAACCAAAGCCCATGAATATGTTTAAAGGTTTGTTGCTAATCTACTTAAAATGTTTAAATTTGAATGATTTCTTATTCATGACATATTTTACATAGTTTATGAATACCAAAAATACCAGCAGTTATATCCTGAACGAGCTGAACATTTTTATATTAGAAGATTGCTGAAAGTGTGATTGAGTTTTTACGTTCCTAAAAATGGACAGAAAGGTGTAAGGGAATCACTATGAATGCATATTAAGCATTCACACTATTTAAGGAACATTTATTTCACTAAAAAGTCGCACAACACAAATATTACTGTAAAACAACAACATTTCTGAGTGAAAGTGGAACCGTCCTCCTACAATATTAATACGAGCGGCGTAGCCGTCATGCTACCATTACACGTGGCTTTAAAACAATCTTATGTAATGTGTTCTGCACCCAACTGAAACAGCCTTGATCTACTCAGCTTTACAAGAGACAAAGAGATTTGGAGCAATCTGAAACCCTAAAATAACTGACCTCAAAGGAAGAAACTGAATACATTTGAGAAGATCCGTTTTTGGGGCTAATTAGAACTAGAAATCAACACTTAACATGTTATATTTAATGTTTAGCATCACAAAAAGAACTACTAATTCGACCGAACGAGCTTCAGCGGCGAAAGGAGTTCAAGGATAAGAGGAGAAAAAGAAATGTAGAAAGAGCAGAAAGTCTATTTTAGCCTCAAACATTTAAGTAAATGTCAGAATGTGAAAAAAATAAAAAATATGAAAGAGAGTAAAATGTCATAACTGAAAGTTATGACCTACAGACACAAGACGTGAATTCATCAAATGATGTCGTGTGACTATTTTTGGATTTATGTCTTTTAAAAAAAGAAAACAGTGAGCCGCAGAGGTTAAAAAATATATGCTTCTGCTAAATAAAAGTTACTTCAATATAGAGGTGGGTGAAATATCGATACTATCGATTACCGTATTTTCTGGACTATAAGCCGCTACTTTTTTCCTAGGTTTTGAATCATGCGGCTTATACAAAGGTGCGGCTATTCTGTAGATTTTTCTTCCACTGCTAGGGGAGCAACTGGAATTTCAATAAAAAACAAGATAGACTAAAAATCAACGCAAATCATAAAAGCCAACGCTACTTTTTCTTTAGCAGATAGAACACCCGTGACTAACTGGTAATTGTTTTTAAAATCATTCTTCATCGTGGAAATCACACAAAGAAGTTTGTGTGGTGGACATTTTAAGTTAAAAGATATGGAGCTTGCTATCTAGGAAGGAAACCGCGCTGCTGCACACAAGCTTAGCATCAATGAATCTATGGTGAGACGCTGGGGACGGCAAGTACATACAAAATTGTTATAGTAATTATCTTATTTTTCAACATAGATATCTGCGGCTTGTATTTCTTTTTTTTTTTTTTTTTAAACCTAGCAGGTGCGGCTTAAATACAAGTGCGCCTTATAGTCCAGAAAATACGGTAATTCAAATTTGGTTTTTTTAGATGATTTATTTTTTGAAAATTTCATTTTATTTATTTAGATTTTTTTCCCAGCTCTTGGTCCTCTTGGGCTTCCGTAGTTCGGTGTAAAGTTAACCTCTTTGTATCTTGTGAAGCGCAGACATGAAAGCTATTCAAAAATAAAGCTAAAAGTCAAAACTGGAAATGCTGTTTCATTTTCAAAATGTACCTGCATCATTTGTCTCTTAAATTACATTAAAAAGCAATTATCAGAAATTCTTTTTCATTTTCTTCTTCAACACAGATCATTCTATAACTTAACTAAAATGACATTTAAGCAAAACTTTTTGCTTCAATAGAATTTTTTATCCGTATATGACTCCTTTCAAGCAACATAAATCCTCTGAAAGTCATGAGCTGCTGGTTGAGATCCTCCAAATCTCATGCATGATGCAATATTATTACAAATAAAGGAAGTCAAGACTGAAGAAAAAGTAGTTCATTTACTGGAAACACATCAGGTTGAAGAGTTACCTCCAGGGAAAATCTCTCAGCCAAGCATATGGAGCTCCTGCAGAAAACGCTTTTCTTTTATTTTTTTTTTACAGGCCAAAGACAATCTATAGGTAATTAAACCTCCATTAAACTGTTAACAGCTTGCTGATGGTTCAGGCATGCAAACGTTCTTTACTTTATTATCGTAGCCTTTTAACCTCCTCCTCCAACCACATGCCAGGGTTGGTCTTCCTGAAAAACTTCTTTCTGTGCAGACAGGAAGTTTTTTGATCACAAATCAGTCGAGAAGCTGGAGGGAAAACACTCAACGCTCTGTCGTAGAGTTTTAAAACAGCCTGTAAGTGATCTAAGATAACAAACGGTTTGAGAAAAAGGTTGAGAGGCCATTAAGTCCTTACCAATGTGTAGGAAATGTCCATAAAATATTTAACGGAAGATGCTTATATTTGTCTAAAGCAGGGGTTTTAAACTCAATCGCACAAGGCGCCAAAATCCAAAACACATCTGAGATCGCAGGCCGAACAGGAAAAAAACATTTATTAAACACACAAAAACTACATTTTTAAAACTTTAAAACCATAAATTTAGGATAATTATGAACTGGATATAAAGCATTACCTGCAATGATAGTGTTGAAACTGTGAGCTGAATTTGGCCGTGGAAGATAGCTGAAAATGCTAAAATTGATTGCTAAAAACGCTGAAACTGATAGCTGAAATCACTGAAGCTAACAGCTGAAAATGCTGAACATGAAATCGCTGAAGCTGACGGCTGAAAATGCTGAAGCTGAAATCACTGAAGCTAACAGCTGAAAATGCTGAAGCTGAAATCACTAATCACCACAACTAATGGCTAACGGCTGAAAAACGCTAAAGCTGAAAACACTGAAATAATCAGTGTTTTCAGTTATCAGCTTCAGCATTTTCAGCTATCAGATTCAGCATTTTTAGCTATCAGCTTCAGCGTTTTCAGCTCTCAGCTTCAGCGTTTTCAGCTATCAGCTTCAGCGTTTTCAGCTATCAGTTTCAGTGTTTTCAGCTCTCAGCTTCAGTGTTTTCAGCTCTCAGCATCAGTGTTTTCAGTTATCAGCTTCAGCATTTTTAGCTATCAGCTTCAGCGTTTTCAGCTCTCAGCTTCAGTGTTTTCAGCTCTCAGCATCAGTGTTTTCAGTTATCAGCTTCAGCATTTTTAGCTATCAGCTTCAGCGTTTTCAGCTATCAGCTTCAGCGTTTTCAGCTATCAGTTTCAGTGTTTTCAGCTCTCAGCTTCAGTGTTTTCAGTTATCAGCTTCAGCATTTTCAGCTATCAGCTTCAGCGTTTTCAGCTATCAGTTTCAGTGTTTTCAGCTCTCAGCTTCAGTGTTTTCAGCTCTCAGCATCAGTGATTTCAGCTATAATCGTCAGGGATTTCAGCTATTAGCCTCAGTGATTTCATCTATAAGCTTCAGGGATTTCAGCTCTCAGCATCAGTGATTTCAGCTATAATCGTCAGGGATTTCAGCTATTTGCCTCAGTGATTTCATCTATAAGCTTCAGGGATTTCAGCTCTCAGCATCAGTGTTTTCAGTTATCAGCTTCAGCATTTTTAGCTATCAGCTTCAGCGTTTTCAGCTCTCAGCTTCAGCGTTTTCAGCTCTCAGCTTCAGTGTTTTCAGTTATCAGCTTCAGCATTTTTAGCTATCAGCTCTCAGCTATAAGCTATCAGCTCCAGTGTTTTCAGCTATCAGCTTCAGTGATTTCAGCTATAAGCGTCAGGGATTTCAGCTATAAGCTTCAGTGATTTCAGCTATCAGCTTCAGTGATTTCAGCTGTAAACGTCAGGATTTTCAGCTATCAGCTTCAGTGATTTCAGCTATAAGCGTCAGGGATTTCAGCTATTAGCCTCAGTGATTTCATCTATAAGCTTCAGTGATTTCAGCTATAAGCTTCAGTGATTTGAGCTATAAGCTTCAGCGATTTCAGCTATAATCGTCAGGGATTTCAGCTGTAAACGTCAGGATTTTCAGCTATCAGCTTCAGTGATTTCAGCTATAAGCGTCAGGGATTTCAGCTGTAAGCTTCAGGATTTTCAGCTATCAGCTTCATTGATTTCAGCTATAAGCTTCAGTGATTTCAGCTATCAGCTTCAGTGATTTCAGCTATAATCGTCAGGGATTTCAGCTATTAGCCTCAGTGATTTCATCTATAAGCTTCAGGGATTTCAGCTATCAGATTCAGTGTTTTTAGCTATCAGCTTCAGCGTTTTCAGCTATCAGTTTCAGTGTTTTCAGCTATAAGCTTCAGTGTTTTCTGCTCTCAGCTTCAGTGTTTTCAGCTATCAGCTTCAGCGTTTTCAGCTATCAGCTTCAGCGTTTTCAGCTATAAGCTTCAGTGTTTTCAGCTCTCAGCTTCAGTGTTTTCAGTTATCAGCTTCAGCATTTTCAGCTATCAGATTCAGCATTTTTAGCTATCAGCTTCAGCGTTTTCAGCTCTCAGCTTCAGTGTTTTCAGTTATCAGCTTCAGCATTTTTAGCTATCAGCTTCAGCGTTATCAGCTTCAGCGTTTTCAGCTATCAGTTTCAGTGTTTTCAGCTCTCAGCTTCAGTGTTTTCAGTTATCAGCTTCAGCATTTTCAGCTATCAGCTTCAGCGTTTTCAGCTATCAGTTTCAGTGTTTTCAGCTCTCAGCTTCAGTGTTTTCAGCTCTCAGCATCAGTGTTTTCAGTTATCAGCTTCAGCATTTCTAGCTATCAGCTTCAGCGTTTTCAGCTCTCAGCTTCAGCGTTTTCAGCTCTCAGCATCAGTGTTTTCAGTTATCAGCTTCAGCATTTTTAGCTATCAGCTTCAGCGTTTTCAGCTCTCAGCTTCAGCGTTTTCAGCTCTCAGCTTCAGTGTTTTCAGTTATCAGCTTCAGCGTTTTTAGCTATCAGCTTTAGCGTCTTCAGCTATCAGCTCCAGAGTTTTCAGCTATCAGCTTCAGTGTTTTTAGCTATCAGCTTCAGCATTTTTAGCTATCAATTTCAGCATCTTCAGCTGCCAAATTCAGCTCACAGCATTATTGCAGATAATTATCGCAGAAACTGAGAATATATTAACGCTGTGGTTAAAATGTGTGTTTTACATCCACATCGTCCATGACCTGAGTAGTCGACTAATCGTAAAAAATAATCGGTGATTAAAAACATTACATTTAAAATAATCGTTTGTGGCTGCACTGTTACCAAGTATGAATAGTGACATTTAAATAAAGATTGGTTGAAAGATTTGAAAATTACAGGTTTGCAAACAGGTTAAAAACTTTCCAAAATTTTTCAGAATTTTAAATATATTATTTTACAATTATTTGAAGCTTAAAATTAGATTAAAAATAGCAACTAGATGAACGGAGAGCATCTTTTCTGCTCTTTCTGAATTGAATATCTCGATCTTAGTAATTCAAGACCACCACCCCCACCCCTTCCAAAAAAAAAAAAAAAAAGACTGCAGTGCAGACAGAGCCTAACAGAGATCAGGTGGATGGGGATCCAGTGCCCCCCCATCAGCACCTGGACTCGGATCAGTGGGACTCCACACCTGAGAGCACTCATCTCTGTCCGGGGTGCTGGAAGCCGCATGCCTCCCTCTTCCTGTATCTGTGCGCATCGACTCCTCTCACAGCAGCTTCAATGAATGCACAGATTTTTGTTGTGAAATTTAGTGGCTACTACAGCCTTAAAGAGACAAAAATCTGAGGCTGTGAATGAAGAATCCACCTTTAGAGGAAACTAAACAACTACAGGAAATAATGTGACTTTATTCATATTTGTAAAAATTAGAGAAAACTACAAAAATATACGTTTTAATTCAAATGTACCCCTTAAAACAACATGTGTTTTTCAATTGTTTCTTCAACTTTTCCTGGATATAATAGATTTATGCCTCCATGTTGGGTATGATTGACACAAAGAAACATCTAAATCCTTTAATAAAAAAAAGGGAAATCTTACCTCTGAATGAAACTTTGGCGATCCTGTCACCTTTCCCCCGGAGGTGAGACACCTTCTTCAGGTGAACCACGAGAGCCATCATCGGTCCGCGGGGGGAGGAGGAGGATTCTCTCCTCACTCAAGAAAAAAACATCCAAGAAATAAATAAATAAATGAAAACTTGATCCGATTTGGTGCGATCAGAGTTTGGATTCGATGGGTTTCTCCGCTGGAAGCATGAATAGTTCGGTTTAAAAATTAAAAAAATAAAATAAAATAAAAACCCAAAGCAGTGAGTGAATCTGGGCTCCTGCTACCGTTTCCTCATACTTCGCGCTTTTGTGCTCCGGTTGAATCTCATCTGCTGCTTGCGCAGGAAGGGAGGGGGCGGGGGGGGGGGGTGTTTCAGCTGCTGCCTCTATTTATTTATTTATATTTTATTACGTTTGCATCCATTTTTTCTCCTTCATAAAGGCTTATTAATTCGTATTTAAAAATACCGACAGTTTTTATTATCTTTTCTTTTTACTCAACACATTCTTGTTTCCTATAAAACTGCTCTTTAGTGCAAATAATGGCAGCAACTCAGAATGCATTTTGTAGACATGATCAAAGCATCTGCTGCAATTCAAGTGAAGCATCAGGATGAGGGAGGAAAGTGATTTAAATGTAGCATGATTGTTGTTGTTGGAACTCAATTTTGAAACTTCAAAACTGTAATAAAAAAAAAATAATAATAATCATGAAAAACATATATAGTGTTTCCTGCAATTATGCTACTGTGAATTCTGTAAGCTGAATTTTCTGCTGAAGATACTAATCCTGAATAGCTGAAGATAGCTTGAATGGATATAGCTGAAAAATCAGCTGATAGCTAGAAATCCCTGAAGCTTGCAGCTTAAATCACTGAAGCTTATAGCTGAAATCACTGAAGCTAACAGCTGAAATCAATGAAGTTAATAGCTGATATCACTGAAGCTTACAGTTTAAATCACTGAAGCTTACAGTTTAAATCACTGAAGCTTATAGCTGAAATCACTGAAGCTTATAGCTGAAATCCCTGAAGCTTGCAGCTGAAATCACTGAGGCTAATAGCTGAAATCAATGAAGCTGATAGCTGAAAATCCTGAAGCTTATAGCTGAAATCATTGAAGCTTATAGCTGAAATCCCTGAAGCTTATAGATGAAATCACTGAAGCTGATAGCTGAAATCAATGAAGCTGATAGCTGAAAATCCTGAAGCTTATAGCTGAAATCATTGAAGCTTATAGCTGAAATCCATGAAGCTTATAGATGAAATCACTGAGGCTAATAGCTGAAATCCCTGACGCTTATAGCTGAAATCAATGAAGCTGATAGCTGAAAATCCTGAAGCTTATAGCTAAAATCATTGAAGCTAAAAGCTGACAACGCTGAAGCTGATAGCCAGCTAAAAATATTAGCTAGATGCTAAATTAGCCTGAAAAAGTTTAGCCAAATTAGATAGCATGTAGCTGGAAAAATACTAACAGAATTTTAAAAATTTTTTAAAACTTTAAAACCGTAACTTTTTAACATAATTATGAATAATAATAAAAAGGCAGAAATATTATTCCAGAATAAATCAACTTAAATAACTTTCAGTATTTTACTCTCCATTTTGTCAAAATCAGTTAGAAAGATAAAATCGGGCCATTAATAAAATAATAAAATTACCCAGAGGGCCTTGATTTTGACACATGTGGTTGATAGAGAATGGTCAGAAAAAGAGTAAAATATCCAGAATGCAACAGTTCTGTGGACAGAGACGCCTGGTTGATGCCAGAGGTCATGTTTTTATATTGCACCGCTCGACTTGCTTATAAGAAACGGGATGGTCCCTCACTCCGTTCACTAACCGTAAAGTGCAAAAACACAATAGAGAATGTCGTGAAAAATGACGTGAAAATCAGTAAGAAAAGATGTTTATGAGACGTGCGTCAGGCAAAAGTAACGTACCCTCCCATCCACAGAGCAGAGAATATGAACTCTTACCAGCAGGGCGGCGCTATCGAGCAATAAGACACAAAAGCAACAGAAACAAACTATCATAGCAGCCATTTTATCTCATATTTGAACTGCTGTACTTACTAAAAATACTTATGTACACTTTTAACTCCCAACGTTTTACAAGTTTTTATCTTAAAGTTTGTTTTGTACATTGTGTTTTTGACTTTTTTGGATTTTCGACAATGTTCTTGATGTTTTAAAGATTCTTCTACAAATGTATCCTTTTCTGATATCGTCCACTGTCCAAACAACTTCTTCCTGGAGTCGCTGTACTCCGGCCCAACACTTTTAATATTCTATTTGATTTCCACCGTCTCTGGAACTGTGAATCCTAGACAAATTTCCCTCGGGACGATAAAGTATATTTGAAGATTTGAGCAGACGGGTTCCAGCTGATGGAAAGACAACAGTCATTCAAATAACCACGCTCCGAAGCGCTCTGAAGTTTTATTTTATGATCTTCTACTTTCTCTAAATCTCCTTTACCTTTCTTTCCTGCGCTCCCTCAAACTTGTTTAATCGATCCCACCAAGGATCAAGGGGTCCCACCTGGTACTAGCATGGTACCCATCATTTTTTTTTTTTTTTTTTTTCATAGTCCATCAATGGAATTTTTTCCTCATTTCTTTTTTTGGTATGTGTATTTTTTTTACCGAGCTGATGTGAATACAACTCCTTAACACAGAGTACAGTACGGTTGCTAGGCAACTAACTCATTTTGCCCCTGATGTAAGACAGTAGGGTGAGTCTCAGAGGTCAGATCAGCGTTTTTTCCTCGTCTGGTTGATGCTTGTTATCAATGGAGTCCATGAAGTTCAGACTTTTATTCATGAAGAAAGCAAACGTTTGATCAGCTTTAATCCATTTCAATCATAAAAAAAGAGAAGCTGAGCTTTAGAGAGTGGATTAAACGTCTCTTTTTTTTTCAACAACCCACAAGAAAATAATTGATTATTTAAGGAAGTAACATTTTTTGGATAAAAGGGTTTCTCTTCTTCTTCTAGGTCTGAGCAGGGAAACTCTGAATCCGTCTCGGAAACAAAGTGCGATAGTGTGACGCCTCACAGCGACGTGTCTGCACGACGAAGAGGAAAACAACATAAAAGAGTGAGCTCTCCCTCTCAGCTTTTGCTTTCTGTTTATCGAAGCTCCCTCGTGTGTTGGCATCATCTAAGAAAGCTAATTAACCCCCTCAAGCTCTCAGAAATCCTCCGAAAAGCTGTTTCATCGCCTCCGCAGAAGAAAAGAAAAGCTCATAAATGTGGATGTGAGCATCTCGTGTGACAGAATGACGGCGTTGGACGTTGCGGCGCTCAGAAATTCCGTGCAGATGACCTGTTTCCTCCGTGTTTGCACTCGGGGCGATGAGCAGCAACTGTCACAAACAACCCGGGGCGAGGAGATAACTGGACGCTTTGTGCACTGAGGTGACCCGAGTGCCACCTGAAGAGCTTGTTTTGGTTTTGACGCGTTGTGTCAACATTTTTTTGCTTATTAGCAGACAAACATCAGCAAAAAATGCAGAGCGGTATTTCTGCTGACTCAGCATTTAGAAATTATTAAGTTGGAGCACTTTCAGGGTTAAAAAAAACCCAAATATAGTCATTATTTGTAATCAATTCCTAAAAAAATGTTATTTTTTTTCCCCAACAAAATTAGAATATGATGAAAAAATGTGTTTATTCCAAAATAAATTACTGAGTTTAAGACCCAAATTAACATAAAAATTAATAAATAAATATTTGAAATTTAAATCTATATTCTAATAAAGTTTAATTTTTTTCAATGGATTTATAGTTATCCATTTGGAAATGGGTCTGTATGCCAAATGACTATTTCTTCACACATTTGTGTAGATTTGTGCATCAATAACACAAAACAGTTGCAATCCTCCAAATACCATATAATTATATATAATTATTAAAAAAATAAAAAAAAGAAAGCTTTACATTTTTATGGAGACGTCAGACTTTAAAAAAAAATGATACATTAAAATATTTTCTTTTTTTTTCATCCAAGACAAACAATAACACTAAACAAAATCACAGAAAACAATAAAACAAATGTTTGTTTATCTTCTTTTATTTGGTATTGTTTCATTCAGGATGTAATGTTGCTTTTAAACACATGTAAAATGACAAAAATTTTATTATTGAGTCTATTGATGGTTTTCAGACACAAATAAATTCACAAATAAACAGAGAGAAAACAAATGAGACCTTATCATCACCCTTCCACCACCGTGCTTTACAGTTGGGGAGAGGCATTTCGCTGGTTCACTTTAGACTTTTTTCACTAAAACTGTTAAAACTCCACAAACTTAACCAATCCCTTTGAAAAATAAGTCAAAGTTCGGCTGTTATTATTGCAAAATTGAGCATCGTGACCCGGTTTTTGTAATTTTATAAGATTTTCTCTTTATAAATTCATAGAAATACTGTAAATGTGAACTTTTGTCATGTAAAAATGAATATTTTTAAGTAAAAAATCCGTAAGGGAAATAGGAAAAAAAAACTCCACATGAAGAGAAACTCATAATTTATGGAGAAATATTGACGCTTGCTGAGGATTGATCCAGTAAAATGCTTTAACTCATTTTTATTGATGATTTGAGAGTCTAATTGGTATTTTAAGGCCTTTCTAAAATAATAAATGGATAGTAAACAACCAGATTTGATTATGTTTATGTTTTGGCGCTCTTGGAGAGAAAACTATGAGCTTCGTTAAGAGAATGTGCCACCAACAAGCTCGTGAAAAAAAACGCTGAGTAGTCAAAAAAATGAGTACGAGATCATTTTTCATTCCATTTGTGAGGAAGTTCAGGGGCTAGCAATGCAACTGCAGATGCAAATGAAGAATTTGAATGTTCTTCCTTTGTATGTTTTTTATCTTTATGCAACATTTAAAATAACAAACTGAATATTTGCTATTTTTGGGGGAAAACAAAGCAGAATTTGGCCAAAAGAGGGGGTTGTTGGACAGAATTAAAATCCACACACTAAAGGGGAATTATTTTGATTTAAGTTCATGGTTGCATAAAACTGATAAAATATTCTCTATTACCTCTAAGCAATACATATTTTTTTATTTTTATGTTTACATTTTTTTAGTTGTCTTTTCAGTTAAGTGCAAAAAAAAACATTACAGATGTCAAAAAATATATTTAAAAGTAAAACGTCATGCATAAAAATACATAAAAGTAAAAAAAAAAAAACAAAAAGACAATTTTATAAGTAATTTTTCACTTTGTATGCATGAAAAAAAACATTAGTGACGGTCTTGTGGCGCCCTCTAGTGGAATAAATGTTTCTGCAGGTTGAATGACAAATGGAAAAAGTTGTAAAAATTTACAAACAAATAAACATTTTTTTATCTAATATTTTTTAATATGTATATTTTAAATAAATATTGCAAAAATATTCTTTTCACTTATATATCTTAGTCTTATAAAAGTGTCAGCTGGTAACTCTCAGTCATACCTGCAAAATAAAAAAATATATATTATTAAAAAAAAGTAAATGTTCTGATCTGATTTATAAAATAATAATAAAAATATAATAGAATGAGAAGTGTTGGTGGTGGAAGGGGGTGCAGACAGGGGGGTGTTGCAGGGAGGGTCCGGCCCCAGCCTTCTGCATCCAGCTGTTTCTGCAGCTCCACAGCAGCACAGCCTCACTTTCAACATGGTTTTAGCCGCGAGCAGGACGCTTTTGGCGCTCTTCCTCACGTTTTGCGCTCCGGGACGCGGATGGACAGGTAAAGCTCGTCACCTTTCACCGACAGGTGCATGTTTTGTTTGTGTTTTTTTGCTTTCCCTCCCAATCTAATGATTTTTTTAGCATGTGTTCTGCAAGAAATATTCAACTATAGTGTAACTTTTATTTTTTAAGAGATATATTTTCATTTATAAGATTTTGCCTACTAAAAGAAGCATAAAACAGTTCATATTTACACTTTTTGTGAATGATTAATTGATGAAAAAGTTGATGACAACTTTCAGCTTTATTTGTCACAAAAAAATGCAATAAGAGAATATTTTCCTTTTGGTGCTTTTGAGCCAAACTGATGACTAATGTGGCCTAAAGTGGTGATTAATGACCTGCTCCTTCAACTCTGTTAAAGGAGCTTTTGTTTGATTTCCACTTTCACACCATCCAGTCTAACTGTAGAAGCTGAAAGATTTTGTTTATCATGCAAACAATTCTCTGGTTTATATTGAGCATTTTATTGACAAATCGACTGCAGGCCAGCATATTTTTCCATTTTCAATCTCGCATTCTCCAAAATATTCCATAAAACCTCTTGGAAAGGATAAATCATCTTGACTTTCCCTCCTCCATCTGTATGTCTTCATCGTGTCAGTCGATCCTATATGCCTCCGTCTCAAAAAAACATGAGGTCATACCTCCTCTGAATCCGTCAATGCAATCTTTTCCTTGAGTTCTTTTTTTCGGTTCTTAAAGTACTCGATCCACACGTTCACACCTGCGATCCCTGAACGGCAGTATTGAGGCAAACGGCGTCCTCGCGGGGATCGTGAGGACGAGGTGTTACTAATTAACTCCCACCGCTCTCATGTCATCACTTATCAGTATAAAATCCACAAAAAAAGTTGAAAAATCTGTTTGGAACAGCGACGAAACGTGAAGAAAAAAAGGAAAAAAACTGACCTCAAAAGTTCCTGCATCAGTCGAGGTTTTCATCAAACCACATGCTCGAGTTCTGACGCTAAACAGTCACTTTCTGCAGACATGGGATATGTCTCTATTGCTAATATTTTCCACCATATCAGGTAATCAGAGTTTGACTCGGCGACCTCCAGACAGTTTCCTGCGTTGATGTCATTTCTGCGGGCGCCGATCCAGCACCTGCTCTGTGAACACACCTGCCGCGGCGCACAGGAAAGGTCAACCAGCTGAGAGCAGAAGGGAAGCTTAGACGTACACTGTAGTGAACATGTGACAAAGTCGAGGCCCGGGGGCCGGATCCGGCCCTCCAGGTAATTCTATCCGGCCCTCCAGATCATTTTGCGTTATTGTTATTAATTATGTTATTTTACGCTTATTTCTAACTTGTATAATTTTGACAAAATATATTTTAATGAAGAGTAAAATATTGAAAGTTATTAAAGGTTTAAGTTGATTTATTCTGGAATAATATTACTTCAGTTTTATTATTCATAATTATGTTAAAAAGTTACAGTTTTGAAGTTTTAAAAAAAGGGCAATCTGATTGCTTTTTTGGACTATTTTGGCAATTGCTAAAATTTGTTTAGGCTATTTTTGAGTTAAGCTATTATTTCAGCTACATGCTAGCTGTTTGTTCCATATTAGCTGCTAATTTTTTTTTTTTTTTTTTAAGTTTTTAGGCTGTTTTTGAGTTAGGCCAATATTTCAGATACATGCTAGCTATTTTGGCTAATTTAGGGTTTTTTAAATCTTTTTAAGCGGAGTTTAGCAAATATTTAATCTCTATGCTAGCTGTTTTCGCCAATTGTGTGTGGGGTTTTTTTCAGGGCTTTTTTAGTCAGGGTAATATTTACTATTTACATGCTGGGTATTTTGGTTAATTTAAGGTTTTTTTTACGCTGTTTTGGAGTTAAGCTATTAATTCAGCTACATGCTCGCTGTTTGTTACATGTTAGCTGCTAATTTAGTTTTTTTTTTTTTTTTAGGCTGTTTTTGAGTTAGGCTAAAATTTCAGCTACATGCTAGCTATTTTGGCTAATTTAGGCTTTTTTAAAGCTTTTTAGGCGGAGTTTAGCAAATATTTAATCTCTATGCCAGCTGTTTTTGCTAATTTGGGCGTGATTTTTTTTTGGGCTGTTTTGTAGTCGGGGTAATATTTACTATGTACATGCTGGGTATTTTGGCTAATTTAAGTTTTTTTTTACGCTGTTTTGGAGTTTAGCTAATATTTTAGCAACATGCTAGCTGTTTTGGTTAATTTGGGCATTTTTTGTTTTTTGTTAAGTTTTTAAGGCTTCTTTGGAGTTTATGTGGGTTAATATTTACACAGTAGATATTTCGGCTATTGTAGGTTTTTTTTTTTTTCTTTTTTGTTTTGGAGTTATGCTAATATTTACACGCTAGCTGTTTTGGCTAATTTTATCAGTTTTTTAGGCTATTTTGTAGTTTAGCTATTTTTTTCAGCTACATGCTAGTTGTTTTAGCTAACCTAAGTTTAAGTTCATAATTATGTTAAAAAGTTAGGGTTCTAAAGTTTTAAAAATATAGTCTTAGTGTGTTCAATAAATGTTTATTCTGTTTGGCCCGCGACCATACGTGTGTTTTGGATTTTGGTCCCTTGTTTGATTGAGTTTGACACCCCTGCTGTTGCGCATTAGCTTAAAGAAAAACTGAAAGAAGCTTATTTTGTTACAATGGAAGAAATGTTTTGAGAGGTGTTGAAAGGAAATTGTGTTTGTGGCTAAAGTAAAGTTAATAAGATTTGATAAGGAAAAAACTGTTTGCTATTTGGAAAGATTTGACAACCATTCTTAAATATTTTGCAAGATAAATGAAATTAATTGCAACTTCTTCTTTTTTCCTCTCTTTTGTTTGCTCTTATTTTCCTTTTTTAAGCTAATTCTTTATAGTTATATAAAATAGGTCACATATGCTGACCAAAAGTTGTGGATTTGTAACATTTTTTTTGTATTCTTGAAAATAAAATTATAAAAATGTATAATTATTTTTAAAAAATGTACGAGAATTCATGACAAAACTAATTCTGAAGCTTCTCTGTGTAGATTTTGCAAACATAGTGTTTATGTTTCCAAAAATTAATCAATAGTTGAAAAATAACTAAATGTGAATAACAGAAAGTCTTCCACTCGCTGTCCTGTAGTTTCGTTTTTTGAACACTTCGGAATAAATATGCCATCCATTTGTGCTGTAAACAAATAATATGTACCAAGAAAACAAAAGTAAGTGTGTTTTTTTACTTTTTTGTCTGCACAGATCAATGCAAGATATTGAACATAGAATTACCTGACCTACTTATTTTAATGTATTAAAAACTTGAATTATTAATTATTTAAAAATAATAATTTGATCAATTACCTGAAAAATATATCTCCATTGTTCCAATTTCCAGTAAAGTTTCGTTAGTGCATACTACCTCAATTAGTATTTGATGTTTCTATATAGTTTAGTTTAGTTTAACACCGATAGAAAATAATATTTTTATCTTTAAAAAAAATAAAAATGTATCATTTTATAAGACAAAGCAAACACTAATAGTCTCTTTTCTCAGTTTGGACAGTTTCTGACGACTTTTTCGAGATCATTTTATTTTCCTTTAGGTTCTAAATACTCATAATAGTAAATTTTCAGCGTTTGTTGTAAATCATACAAACTCTGCTGCTTTCCAGAAATATTCTGAGTGAAGAAAAGAACTATTTGACTTTAAGATCATAGTTCCAGCTCTTCACCACAAGAATCTGGAGCACAAGGAAAAAGTTTTGATTTAATGTTTTTGTTTTTTTTTGAATGATAGAAAAAAAGAGAAAAGATGTTTATGTGTGGTAAAGTGTCTCAAAAAACAAAAAAATGTAATAATAAGTTTCTAATGAATGTTGAACATATAAAGTTGGCACAAACTTTTTTCTCCTTGGTAGCAGAGTTTTTCAGAATAAAAGCGTTTATAGTGCTGCGGTGGAAAATTCCTCCGGGATGACTTGAGTTTCTTTTTCAGAGGTTGCGGTTATTCGAGAGCCTTTTCTTGTGCGAGCAGATCACCTTTGCAGGTGCATGAATGCAGCAAACACTTTTACTACAGTCATTTGACCTCAGGGTTTGCCTGCACATGATTCCTGTACTAGCCTTTACATGCAAACACGTGACTGCTCGGCAGGAGGTCAGAAGGTTATTCTCACTTCATTTAATGAATGATTGGTGTAGAATTTTACATTTTTTCGGATTTTTATAGGCAAAGACAAAACCCACTTCTGACTTTATCTAAAAGTATCTCTAAAAAGAGATCTGCTTTACGGTTAAAATGTCATTTTAATGGTGGAAAAGTGACTGAAGTGTTGCCAGATCTGAGATCAGCTCAGATCCCAGCAGAAGTAACTCCGACGGCAATCCAGAACTAATGAGGAAATAATTACAATGTAGATTTTGCTTTTTTTTTTTTTTTGTCTCATGAAATGCTACTAAGGTGGTGACAATGATGAGACAACACTTCACACGGCTAAACTTTGAGCAGACAGGACCACCTGTCGAGTCGGGAGGCTGGGTTGGCATTCGTTTCTAAATGGGAAGCTGCAGTTCCAGCTGGAAGTGAGCCTGCAGAAAACACGGTAAAAGAAGGATTTAGAGAAGATACTCCACCGAGATTTCTTTTCCAAATGTTTTCAAGGCAAAAAAAAAAGAAAAAAAGGCCAAGGACTCAAATGTATTCCTCATGTTTATCCGTGGGGTCTTTTGAGATCATATTTTTTTTAGTTTGTGTTGCTCTATGTTAGATGATATTTTTGTTTAGAACACTTTTTTTTTTTGGTTAAATCACAATCAATGAGCGTTTGTTGCCTTTAAATTGGAAGTTTTCAAACTTTAGGAAGTTTGTCTGGACTAGACAATGGATGGTTTGTGGTCACATGTGACTTTTTCTGTCTTTTTCCAGAATGAAAGAAGTATTTTACTTAATTTCCCTCCCTGTGATACCATCTATCAGCCCCCGGTCCTGGAACAAACAGTGGAAGTTCAAGCTTTTATTGCATTAATTCTCCTGCTGCTTTCTGTGCGTTTTTCGCCACGTAAAAACTCACTTACACTTTCAGAGATTTTAGTAAGCTTGGTATCAAAAAGTTCTGCTTATTCAACACATTACTAATAAACTTTATCGTTTTTTAAATATTGAGCAAAACATGCCCCATAGGAAATGAATAAGAAAGTCTTCAAATTTCAAAAAACTTTAAAAAGATTAGCAACGGGTATTTGCATGTTTTCATGGGTTATGTTTTAATCGTTTAAAGTAATTAGTTAAAAAAAAAAAAGGAGTTTACATAAGATTTTAACAACATGCTAACATGTTAAGCAATTTGTTATCTAGTGTAGTTTTTAGGCTAATTTAAAGTTTGGCAAATATTTTTAGCTACATGCTAACATTTTTGGCTAATTTGTTATCTACTAGAGTTTTTAGGCTAATTTAAAGTTCAGCTAATATTTTTAGCAACATGCTAATGTTTTTGGCTAATTTGTTATCTACTGTAATTTTTAGGCTAATTTAAGGTTTAGCTAATATTTTTAACAACATGCTAACGTTTTTGGCTAATTTGTTATCTACTAGAGTTTTAAGTTTAATTTAAAGTTCAGCTAATATTTTTAGCAACATGCTAATGTTTTTGGCTGATTTGTTATCTACCAGAGTTTTTAGTCTAATTTAAAGTTTAGCTAATATTTTTAGCAACATGCTAACGTTTTTGGCTAATTTGTTATCTACTAGAGTTTTTAGTCTAATTTAAAGTTCAGCTAATATTTTTAGTAACATGCTAATGTTTTTGGCTGATTTGTTATCTACTGTAGTTTTTAGGCTAATTTAAAGTTTAGCTAATATTTTTAGCTACATGCTAACGTTTTCGGCTAATTTGTTATCTACCAGAGTTTTTAGTCTAATTTAAAGTTTAGCTAATATTTTTAGCAACATGCTAACGTTTTTGGCTAATTTGTTATCTACTAGAGTTTTTAGTCTAATTTAAAGTTCAGCTAATATTTTTAGTAACATGCTAATGTTTTTGGCTGATTTGTTATCTACTGTAGTTTTTAGGCTAATTCAAGGTTTAGCTATTATTTTTAGCAACATATTAACATTTTTTGGCTAATTTGTTATCTACTAGAGTTTTTAGGCTAATTTATAGTTTAGCCAATATTTTTTAGCAGCATGCTAAGTTTTTTGACTAGTTTAGTTTACTGAGGAATATTCGGCTCTTTCAGATTTCAGCTCGTATTTAAGCAACGAGCTAGCTTTTTTGGTTAATTTGGCATCGCCTAAGATTTTTTGGGCTAATTTGGAGTTTAGCTCATATTTAAGCAACACATTAAAATTTTTTGCAGAGTTGGCAGTGTTAGGGATTTTTAAGCAATTTTACTATAATTTTTTTTAGAAATTTAGGCCACTTCCGCACTCTTTCATAGTTCCTTAACGAACTTCTCTGTCTTTTGACAAATTTACCATTCTGCAAATAGCTTTTGAATTTTCAGCAAATCCCTTGAGCAATAAAGTAAATTGCGTCACCATTATCAGCAAAAAGCTTCAGCATTTTCAGCAACTATTTTCAGCAAAAAACATTCACACTAGCATTTTTGTGGGTAATGCAACTTCTGTAGTTATACCTTGAAATGATTTGTTTAATTCAGATTACAGGAGGTGTTTCTTTGAGAGTTTTGTGGTCTTCTCAGAGATTTATGGGGAAAAAATCCCTCGTTCTGGTGAGAGTCAGCATCATTTCAACAATCCTTGATGTCGTTAGTTTTTGTGAACTAACCGTTATCTTAAAATAAGACTCTTATTCTTTTAGAGCTCTGGATTATCTTAGACAGTTCTGCTTTTGCTTTCAGTGTAGTTTCCAGCAGCAAAAACAGGCCAAGAGCTCCATGTACCCCACCTGCACAAGATCAGACTGCAGACAGATGAAGTCAGCAGTGAACTCCTAAGCATGATGGAAAATCTAATGCTAAAGTTTCCGTATGGAATTTACTGTAGATTAAACATCAGGGAGCGTGTGCACGTGTGCGCCTCAGCCACAGTGGAGAGCGTTTGTGTCGCTGCAATGACAGATAAGCCTGCACAAGAATTAAAGTTTATTTTAAGCTTTCAAAAGGGGTTAGTTTCAAATATTGATAGGCTGCAGTAGTGTAGAGTGTAGTGGTCGTTTCTGTGTGCACCCTATCCACGTGTGGGCTTTCTGGAACACTCCGGCTTCCTCCCAAAAACTTGCTTCATAGGTTGATTGATGACTCTAAATCCTCTCTTAAATTTGAGTGTGTGGTTGTTTATCGTTGTGTGGCCCTTTGATGGACTGCCAACATGTCTAGAGTGTACCTCACTTTTACCCAAACAGTAGCAGGCCATGGTAACCTCAAACGGGGCCAAGTAGTAAAGGGATATTGTAATAAATGAAGGCTTTTTTAAAAATACTTTTATACTATATTACACTTTGTTTTTGACATATTGATGAATGCATCGTTACATTAACCCACATGGACCTGCAGACCAGTTGGAACCAGTTAGGGGCACATGTGTCAAATTCAAAGCCCGGCAAGAGAATCTGAAAAAATACGGCGCCTGAAAATGAATAGCCGGACGTCCCTCCCCCTGCCGAAGCCGGCCGCAACAAAAATATCGTTTCAAGCTTTCGACCTTTTTCCCTTTTTATCTCTCTTTTATCTACCCTTTTTGCAGTTTTTTTTTCTCCATGACACTCTGTCACGAAGAAATAAAAAAGAAGAAATAAAAAAACGCTTTTACTCACAGTTTACTCACATTCAAAAGCATAAAAGCTAAAAGTTCTGAAAAGGCTTTAAAATATCATTTTGAACGGGTTTCTCTAAAGTTTAGGAAATTTCCGCTTATGCAAATGGCTAAAGTTACGATTTTCGCTTCCGGCTACAGATTGATTCTGACGCCATCTTACGTGTGATCAGAGGCCCTTCCGGCCCAGGGGGGGCTGATCCGGCCCGCTGGGAGATTCTATCTGGCCCACCAGATCCTTTTATATTTTTGTTATTAACGGTCTGATGTTATCTTGGGCAGGAAACATATTGCAACACGTTCTCATTCCCAAATCGTCACATTTTGACATATTCCGCGTCAAAAATTCAAAGCCAAAGTCAAAACGCCTTGGGGGTCCTCAACTGACATCCAATACGATCAAGGCCCCCCACCTCTGGGCTGCAAACCGGTACCGGTCCAGTACTGGAACGTGGACGGCATCAATATCCTGACCTTAACCTTGGTACCGGATGCAAACTAATACTGGTTCTGGATGCTAGCTGTATTGGCTAATTTAAGCTTTTATCCTTTTTTTAGGATTTTGAAGTTCAGCTATTTTTTCAGTTACATGCTGTTATGGCTAACCTAGGTTGTTTTTTTTTCTGTTCTTTTATTAAGGCTAATTTGGCGTTTAGCTAATATTTTAGCTGGCTATTGGCTTCAGTGTTTTCAGCTATTAGCTTCAGCTTTTTTAGCTATCAATTTTAGCATCTTCAGCTATCAGGACTAGCACTGTTTTTTAGGCTAATTTGAAGTTTAGCCATTTTTTTCAGCTACATGCTAGCTGTTTTGGCTAACCAAAGTTTTTTTTTTATAGTTTTTATGCTAATTTAGCATTCAGCTAATGTTTTAGCTGGCTATTAGCTTCAGTGTTTTCAGCTATTAACTTCAGTGTTTTTAGCTATCAATTTCAGCATCTTCAGCTATCAGAACTAGCATCTTCAGCTGCCAAATTCAGCTTACAGCATTCACACTAGCATTATCGTAGGTAATGCTATATATCTACTTTATAAATATGCTTCAGTTACGTTTTTAAAGTTTTAATAATTTAGTTTTTAGAGGGTTCCATAAGTGTTTATCCTGTTTGGCCTGCGATCTTACATGTGTTTTGGATTTTGGTCTCTCCTTGATACGCCCCCTAACTCAGGGGGCGTATCAAGGACATAATCACTGAAAAACAAAGCTATAAATGATCTTGCTGGCAGAAGCATGGGGTGACTGACCACTCAAAACATTGATCTGATAAAGACGACCATTTAAGGTATTAATTACCATGCAAGGATTTCTTTTGTCCTGGTAAACGTTGATCTAAAGCCACATGGAGCCCACCCTGATTGATATATCTGTGGGTCCATTTAAGTGGGCGTCATGGTGACAATCCAGAATACTCTGTGCGACTTTGATCCAACTTCTTATTAAAAGGACTAAATTGTAACTGGGTTTTTGGTCACTTTCTTTCTCATCAGTGAACATGAAGAAGTTAGCTTCCTCACAGTAGGTTCTAGTGCTGGTCCTCAACCCCGCAACGAAAAACCACACAACCTAAAATTTTCAAAATTTTATTTTTTCATCTGATTCTGAAGGAAGTTTTATTTTGGAAAACCATTGGATTCTCCCCACCAGATCCAACTCATTCTTGAGTCAAGAGTCGAAAATCCATCCGCTATTTTCTTAAAGAAGCTTCGCTAACTGCTAAATTGAACTCCTAATGCTAGCGAAGTTCGCAAAAAAAAAAAAACATCTCCAGACATTTTTTTTTAAGAAAAATTCAGGAGTCTTTATTTCAAATATGGAGTTATTGTGGGATTTGTTCCAACACAACATAATAATAATGCATAATACTTAGCAACCTTCTGTCTAATGTCATGTTGCTGCTAATAAAGTTGGTCAACATTTAAAATTGTCAATTATTATCCTTTATTTACCAAATACCAGCTTTAGAGAATGTTCTATGTTATTTATTTATTGTATCTTAAAAGTTGGGAGTCCAATTTTTAGCTTTCACCTTGAAAATGTGGAATTAAGGGAAATCTATAACGCAATTTAATGGTTACTACACTAAATCTAGAGTACAAATAAAGTTTAAATATTTTATAGAAGATGAAGAAAAACTTTACCCTTGAAAAAACTATGAAACCATGAAGCTATTCTCTGATATTTAACTAAACCGTTGGTTTAGAATATGGATGGATGGATGGATAGAAGCTCCTTTTTCTCTTCAAATTTCCCTGTCGGCTCACTGAATTGAGACCTTCATTGTGCTCTGGGGAAGCTTGTAGTTAACTGTAAAACCGTTGTTAAAAACAGTTTCCATCGTCAGATCTAATGTCATCATCATCTGCTGGAAAGAGACAGGTTTTTTTTATTAAAGCAGAATGAGTTGAAGTATTTTAAAGGTCTATGGAGTAAAGCTGTAAAGCAAGAATAAAGCCCTCCTGGAAATTGACTGAAGAATTGGGTCCGTGTGCACAACGATCCAAACGCTGCACCCGTCTGTTATTAAAAACAGTTAAAAGCCAAAGCTGTTGGTCTATGAGTCAATCTGCTGGATGTTCCAGCCCTCATCTATAGTTATGCTGAGTCTGCAATGTCCAAAGAGCAGATTCGAATGGCTGAAGGAAGCTCTTCAGGTTCATTTTGATGGTTTGGATTTGGTCAAACACACAATGGAATGGGATTTGGACAGAGAGGTTTATGTAACTTCTTTGGAGTTTACATCCTTTAGTTCAACCGGAAGCAGCTCTGTTTTTGTCTTTGGGAAAAGGAATTTGAATTTTTTTGCAAGTTCAAAGCGTCCATGCAGTGTCGACCTTCTTGTGCCATAAATTAACTACTTATATTGTAACAATGACTCTGAGGCGTTTGGATCCATGTGCAGCAGGTACGTTTAATAGCGACCAAAAACAGGCGGGGGCGAGAGCGTAATCCAAAAACCAGGCAGGAGTCAAAAACATGAGACTGGGAATGGTCAAAAACGGGAAGGAAAACAACAGCATACTGTAAGTCTCAGGATAAAACACAATAACAACTACATATTCATTTTCATACATATTATTTAGCAGTTTGTCAGTGAAAATATAGGATGCGTGTATCAGGAACTGCACGCTTTCTACTTCTAAAAACCTGCCGTCCACACGTATGGACATCACATTTTGCGTTATTTACTGGTTAATTCATCTTAACTGGAGCTCTAAGAGAAATAAAAAAGACAAAAACGGGTCACTTTAAGAGGTTAAACTATATTATTAATTTTTTTAAAGTATGAAATCCGTGTTTCCTACTGTTTAAGTCAACTTTTAGAAACCTAAAGCAGCTTATATTCTATCAATTAGTCTAATTTAAGAGTTTGAGAACCAGTCGTTTCATAGTGAGTCTAGACCAGGGGTGGGCAAACTTTTTGATTCATGGGCCACAAAGAGTTCTAAAATTTGGCTGGACCAGGACCAGATACATGGAGGTGTTTTTTGGTAACCTAATAAAAAGAAAAAGAAAAAATAAACATGTAATCTGAACAAAAACATTCTTTAATTTTGATTGAAAATTAATGGAAATACTTCAAATCAGAACATTTTCAACATGTTTTTTTTTTTCTCGTTTCAGTGCTAATTTCAGGGAAAAATGCAAATTTAGAGAAATGCTGCGTTCATGTGGTGGTGGAAAGATCCGACAAATGACCTTCAAAGTCAGAAAACCAACACATTCTCACTCCCAACATATTGACATTTAAGGACACCCCTGCGTCACTTTTTAGGCTATTTCAGAGTTTAGCTAGTATTTAAGCAACGTGTTATCTTTATTTATTTTTGCTAGTTTGGCCTCTGCTGAGCGTTTTTTTTTGGCTAAGTTAGAGTTTAGGTTCCATTTGAGCGATAGGCTAACGTTTTTAGCTAATTTAGTTTACTAAGGAATATTAGGCTAATTTAGAGTTTGGCTAGTGTTTAAGCAACGAGCTAGCTTTGCGGCTAATTCGGCATCTACTGAGGTTTTTTTTTTAATCTAATTTAGAGTTTATCTTTCATTTTAGCAGTAGGCTAATGTTTTTGGGTAATTTGGTTTACTGAGGAATTTTAGGCTAATTTGTAGTTTAGCTAGTTTTAAAGCAATGTGCTAGCATTATTATTTTTTTGGCTAATTTGGCAATTACTGGGGTTTTTTGGGCTAATTAGGAGTTTAGCTCATGCTAAAGCAACACATTAATTTTTTTGCAAAAATGGCATGGATTGAGGATTTTTAAGCTATTTTTTTACAACTTTTTCAGAAATTTAGGTCAACTTCATTCTTTCATAGTTCTTAAGCGAAATTTCCAGTCTTTTAACAAATTTGAAATAGCTTTTGTATTTTTGGTAAATCCCTTCATCAAGTAAAGTAAACTGCATCACCATTTTTTAGCAAAAAGCTTCAGCATCTTCAGCGACTCCTTTCAACTCAAAGCATTAAAACTAGCATTATCGCAGGTAATGCCACTTTTCGAGTTTATATTATTTTAGGCATTTACTGTCAGGCTCTGGTGTGCGGACACAATTGCAGGACAGCTGCGAGCTCCAAATCAAGGTGTCTTTTAATAACAAAATCCAAAATGAAGGAAGACCACAAGGCTGAAAAAACAAGAACAGTCACTAAGGTCAAAGTCCATAACTAACCAAGGCCAAACTCCACAAAAAACACACAAGAACCTGGAATGGGAGACAAGATTAGTGGGTAAGGGTGACAAGACAAACCTGCAAGGAAGTGAGGTGGAGGAACCCATTATATACAGAAAGGGGAGTGAAAAAAAAACAATGGACACTGGTGTAGCCCTTCAGGGAGGAGTGGCAATCAGCCCACATGACATTTACATTATTAGAAAGGAAATGTCACTTAAAAAAAATGAGTGCAATATCGATGGAAAGAAAAATTCTTTTTCAGGCAACAGAAATGAGGCAGACTATTTTAAGATTCTATCCCAACATTTAGACAAAATACCTACGATGAATAAATCTTATTAATTAGCTTAAAAGCAAAACAAAATTCCCACTGTTTAGACAAAGGTTTATTCAACAAAAATGAATTCTACATCATTTGTTTTTCAGCAGAGAAACTCCCGCGGTCACAAAATGGGAAACAGACGTCTCTGGATGAGGTCTTGAGGGACATCTGGGAGCCTCCAATTCATCTGGATGGAAGTCCGGTTGATCGCTTCACAAGCTCCAGCAGCAAACCCACCAGACTGCACCGCTTCTCCAAAGTGAGCAAGGACAGCCGCGCTCATCTGCTGGAGGATTTAGGTAAGGAAGAAGCAAAGTGGAAAGCGAAAATCATGTGAGTGTTTGGCTGTGCTCACTCGACGCTGTGATTCAACTGAGACCAAACAGGAATGCGAGTTCGGACTGAGCTGCCAAAGAAGGAACTCAGACTATGGAGTCATTCAGTGTCTGAAAGTTTGGCCTAAATTTCTACAATGAATAATCGGAGTTCTGCAGTTATTCAAGAACGAGTGACAAGTGGGATTGTAAAGAGGAAAGGGTGCATGTGTGAACCGTTTGTTAAATTTAGTTTATAATTCTATTGTTAGATTTATGAATACACACATAAATAAACTCTCTATAGTTGTTGGAAGTTTTATTAGCATTTTCTTTGGTCGTCTTGAGAGGACAAAGTGAATCTTAATGTCGGAGTGCACGCACAGGCTTGTGTTGTTGAGACAGCACGGTCTGCTTTAGTCATTATTCCATTTACCGCCAACTTTGGCATCTCAGAGCCATACTTCATCAGCGACTAGAAGTCTGGAGTGAACCCTTCTCCAGACCCTGTTTTCCTTCTATAACCCCGTTCTCTGTGTTGTGGTTACCTATTATGTCAGTGTGTGGTTGTGGTGTGGGATAGGGTGGCGCGAAGCAATTCAGTCAAGCATTGTCATGTATTGTGTCTAGGAGTGGTCGTAAAACGTTTCTGGGTTTGCGCCGGCCGTCCCGCGGACGACTTGCCAGCTTCTGACTTGTCATTAATCTGTGGCAACTGAGCTCAGTTTCAGTGTTACTTTTCCAAAAATTCTTCACGCTCTGTGAGTTGTTCCCCATCAGCGACGGGGACTGCATCAGTCATCATAACACCAAACTGTTTCTGCTTATTTTTGTTGAGTTGGAGCTGAAAGGAACAGGATTTCTACTTTGAGACAAAATAAAGTTTGTCCTGATATTTCCAGAAAAGTTGCAACAAACAACACAATGAAGACAGATTGCTCTTTGTTTTAGACCCTGACTGGGTTGACCTGGATGGCTTTGCTGTGCTGGGCAATGCACCTGTCCGGAACTCGTCCGCAGGTAAATCTGATCATATTTTATATATATTGAAACTGTAGATTTAAACCTGAACTTTGTCCTGCTTTAAGATTGTAGCTGGTTGAGATTGAATCATTTTTAAATAACTGTCGTTTCTCTCAGACAATAGGATAAGAAACAAACTCAATTCCGGGAAATTAATCCAAAGGCTTTACCTACCCTTAACGGTTTCTTCCTACCCTTAAATCCTTAAATTTAGCCCCAAAAATGGAGAGTTATGGACATATAGTGTCTTCATTTTTTTTTTTTTGATTTGGTTCTTTCTTTTTTTTCCAAAAACTTTATTTAACATTCTTTCAATTTACAAATGTTCTCATATTAGATACGTACCGATCAGACAGTGGGAGTAACAGCAATATCAGCTAAAGATGTTAAAAATTAAACGTATCAAAGATAAATTGAGCAACTGCAGTATCGTTTGAAAATCTATGTAAAAGATTATGTGGGTTAAAAGGAATAGAAATCATTTTAAGATGTAAATAATCGTTTTCTGGCAAACTACAGTTTCTCTTTCTGCTTTTTTATCTACTGTCTTTGTCTTTTTTATGTACAAAAAGACGTTAAAATCAACACCTGAATAAATTTATCCGTCAAATGTCATGCTTTATTATTTATATTTTTAAATGTCATATTAATAAAAAGTATGTAGATTTTAGTGTTTTTTGGTAAAAGAATCGACTGTATCATATCGCCAAAAAGTAAATTTAATTCTTAAAGTATCGATTTGTTGAACATGTATCGAGATGCGTATTGAATTGTGCGAGAGGTTGAGATACACACCCCTAGTGGCTGTGCGTGAACGACTCTGAACATGGAACCCCGAAAACATACATTTATGCACATTTACATAGATTCCTTTGTTGAAAGCGTTTGCTTAAAACGCAGATTACCAAGGGTGGTGTGTATGTAGCTTTGCAAAGGCCGAATCCGAATTCTTCCTCTACCTCTACAATCAACCCTCCAAATGGAGAAAAATGGAAAAATAGTAGTTGTGTCCGAAATCCCTCCATAAGTACTAAAAAAAATAATATAGTGTTGGACTGTATAGTGACTTGGATTTTAAAGGCAATTCGGACACAACGCTCACTATTTTTCTTTCTTTTTTTCTAAATGCTGGATATAATGTCACCGATTTCACAAAGTCAAAAACGAATCAATACCAACATTTCACGTTTATTTATGACTCCATTGTGTTCTGATGGTGAAAATGTGGATGGTTTATTTATAAAAATACATTTAAACAAGTTTTTTTGTTTGAAATTGCTTGACCGCAATGCATTGTGGTCTATATTTGCTAATATAGTGAAATTCGATGCAAGCTAGTTTTTCGCAAAGACTTCTGGGAAATTTCCAGTCCACTCGATTTTGGATTTAGTAGATTTAGACAGCACTAGAAAATAGCGAATTCCCTATAAAGTGTGTAAGGAAGAAATTCGGAGATAGCTAGTGTCTTCAAATTCGAACGTTACTACCACTCCATGACATCATCAATAGTCGCCAGTCAGCTACGTTAGCGCGAAGTTGCCAGCGCTCAGATAACAACATAACGTCAGTTTTATAACTTCAAAAGGCAATGCTAAAAAAAAATTTTTTAATGAACGCTTCCATTTATATGTAAACTTCTGTGCTTCTGCGGATCACCCTACAGGGAGAAAGATAGCAAGCACTAAGTTTCTTTGGCTCCGCCTTAAAAGAACAAGTTCGGACACCACAATTAGAAAGGTAGGGGAAGAATTGGGATTTGACCAAACGCTTGGTCCACACGTTTCCATTCGTTGGCCTTATGTGGTCGTTCACACCAGGCGCGGCGCGCGGTGATCCTCCGCGGAAGGCTCGCGCCGTGCAGCAAATTGTTTCTGTGTCTGGTCTATTTTATGCCGCGAGCAATCCGCGTCAATTATGACAGGAACTTACATCAAGATACATCAGAAAATATGGATTCTTTTCAAAATAGAACCAATTTTTCACAATAAAATTGACAAATGCAAACATGTTTTACTGTGAAGATAAACATACAATCACAACACAAAAATCAGTCACATAGACACACATACACACACGTCTCTCTGTGTGTCAACAACAGATAAATTAAAGAATGTAGGGCTACTAATTACTTCTTACGGTAATATTTTTAGATTATTAATATACCCATGATGGTAAAAATTAAATAAAAGTTCTAGCAGAAGCGCCTGTCGACCATCGCGGTGGTGTGAGCTGCAGTAGAGAGCAGATGCCGCGCGCACTCCGCTCCGCGCCGCCTCCGCGTCCAGTGTGAGCCTAGGGTAAGAGTCACTATGAGGCGAACATATTCCTGTTCATGCTGCACCTGTGGACAATTATCCAAGCCATTCACACGGTGCAGTCGACTGTTAAGGAAACCTTTTCAAATTTACCACTGATAAGAGCAGAACCAGCAGCTGAACCTGAACCCACTTCCCTCAAAGCTGTAATGAAAACCACATCTCACCGCAGCGCTCTACAGTTTCGCTTTTGTTTGTCCGAGGCAGAGCTGCCATGGTGACCAAAACCAAGCAGCCGCCTGGTTTTTTATTACTTAGCCTTAAAAGAAGATGTTGAAAATTACAGACATCATTATTTGCCATGAATAAGTCTTTTTAGAGACGTTTTTTTATTTTTTCTGTTCGGTTCTGACCAACAATAACTGCGTCATTCATCAAGCAGCCGTTCATTTCAACTGACTCATCTGCATTGATGTAAAGCAGTCCTTTTCTAGCTTTAGTAAAGTGATTTCATGTCATTTTCTCCATCGTTTTACAGTCTTTTGATTGTTTATATTTGGTGTAATGAAAACCAACCACGAAAACTGCAGCTCAGTAACATCTAAGCACCAGATGGAACAACTATTTGATCAACTTTAGGTGCAGCTAAATTAATCCTGCTGGTTTTAATGTTGCATGAAGTGAAGATGCATCAAAAACAAAAAATTCTATAAATCCGATTTGATTGATAAAGCTGGAGGTTGTTACTGAGACTTGAATGTGGAAAACACAACAACGTTCATTAGTTTGATCGTAAACCATCTGCATGCTATTATTAAAACATAGTTGTTTGCTCACCAGCATTTCAAATTATGTGCAGCATGAAGTGATAACTTGTAAAGTCAGTGAAGGAATTACAGCATCGGGGTATTTTTGAGCACAGCTGTTTCTTTGCTGTCCAGATTTTCAGCGCTCTGGCTTGCCAGCCGAAATATTAATCCAAGCCTGCAGGAAAAAGCCTGACGTTGGAAATTGTTTGTGGAAATCAAATTGATGGTGAAGTGGCCTTTCTATCAGCCGTGGTGTCCAAAGCCATCAATCGGACGTCTGTGAAGTCCAGACGAACGACAAAGACAGTTGTGTTTAGGTTAAGCCAGGCTTTAAGAGCTCTTTGGAGGTAATGGCTTAATGGTCTGGTGGAAGTGACCTACTCATTTTTTTTTTTTTGAAAGGGTAGAAGGAAAGAGGAAGGAAAATGAGAAGTTCACTGATTGAAAACAAAAGTTTCCTGTTGTGAGATAAATGCTGCATTAGAGGACAGGATAGAGCCCATGTGTCAAAGTCAAGGTCCAGGGGCCGGATTCGGCCCTCCAGATCAATTTATTTTATTGTCATTAATGGCCTGATGTTATCTTACGCTCATTTCTCACTTTTGACAAAATATAATTTTATGGGGAGTAAAATATTGAAAGTTATTTAAGGTTTAAGTTGATTTATTTTATTTATTTAACCATTATTTAACCGGGAAAAAATCCCATTGTGATCCATTCTCTTTTACTCTGTATATATTCTGGAATAATTTTTATAATTCATAATTATGTTAAAACGTTACAGTTTTAAGGTTTCAAAAACTGGCATTTTGCAAACTTTTTGGACAATTTCGGCATTTACTATGGGTTTTTTCAGGCTATTTTGTAGTTTATCTATCTTTTAAGCTACAAGCTAGCTGCTTTGGCCAATTTCAACTTTTTTTTTTAGTTTTGTTGGCTGTTTTGGAGTTCAGCTATTTTTTCAGCTACATGCAAGCTGTTTTGGTTAATTTAGGCCTTTTAAGTTTTGCAGGCTGTTTTGGAGTTTGGGTAAGATTTACATGCTAGCTGTTTTGGCTAATTTAGACTTTTTTTGTTTTGTATTGTTTTTTTTTTGCTAATTTCAGTTTTTATAAAGTTTTTTTTAGACTATTTTGAAGTTCAGCTATTTTTTCAGCTACATACAAGCTGTTTTGGTTAATTTAGGCCTTTTAAGTTTTGTAGGCTGTGTTGGAGTTTGGCTAAGATTTAAATGCTAACTGTTTTGGCTAATTTAAGTTTTTTTTAGTTTTGTAGCCTGTTTAAGAGTAAGGCTAATACTCACATGCTAGCTGTTATGGATAATTTTAGTCTTTATAAAGTTTTTTAGACTATCTTGAAGTTCGGCTATTTTTTCAGCTACATGCTAGTCGTTTCGGCTAACCTAATTTTTTAGTTTGTTTTTTTTTTAGGATAATTTGGCATTTAGCTAATGTTTTATCTGACTGTCAGCGTTTTCAGCTATTAGCTTCAGTGATTTCCGCTGTCAACTTCAGCATCTTCAGCTATCCGCACTAGCATCTTCAGCAGCCACATTCAGCTCACAGCATTTACACTAACATTATCGCAGGTAATGCTATATATCTAGCTCATAATTATGTTTAAGTGTTAAGAGAGTTTGACACCCCCGGGATAGAGTTTCAGGTATTGCTTGACGCAAAGATAAGCTCAAACTCTCGTCACCCTTCACTTTTTTAAATCCCTCAAACCTTTTTGTGCTTGAAACCAATGTGGATAGAAAACCTTTACCTGACAGTAAATATGAATAACAGACAAGGGAGGCAGATGGAGGAAGGTAAAGAAAAATAAAAGATGAGGAGGTTCTGGAGGAGAGTGGATTGATTTCTCTTATATAAGCAGTGATATCATTTAGTGCTGCAGGCAGAATAGCGGAAAGGTCTGGGATCAGTAACTGTGAGTTTTTAAGTTAGACGTTGAACAATACCAGATAGAGCCATTTTTTAAGGCTTTGACATTTCATAAATTACCTGTTTTTGCAATAGTTATTTCAAGTGGAAAAGCTATGCGCTAATATTTTCCATGTCAGTCTCAACAAGCCTTGAAGGCAGGTCCAGAAAAGCTCACAGATTGAAATATGGAGTCCTAAAGGTATCGTGAACCTGATTGAACTCTGACTGTTGATTTTTCTTCCACCTGCAGGTTCAGTCAGATCCTCACAAACTGGTGTCAGAAATTACTCCACTGCAGGGCGGAACGCCAAAGTGGACAGAACGGCTCGCCCGGCGGGTGGGACGAGCGCCTTGATTAAAAGGCGGGCGCCTCAATCCTCGTCGGGCCCCAGACAGCCGGAGAGAGCCGCGGCAGGGGCCCCCATGCTGGAAAAAAGACGTCAACACAACACCAAGCGTCAGGCGGAGCAAATAAACCGATACAGAACAAGACGTAAGAGGACCCATTTCCAGTTCTTTTTATCATTTTACTTTAGCGTCCATAGTGTAAACCTTGGCCGTGCCTGGTATCCCTTTCTGTTCGTAGCATCTGAGTCCGTTCATATGGTGTCACTGCAGGCACAGACGGCCCAGGACCTGAGGGCACCCCCTATCAGAGCAGCCGCAGTCAAATCAATACCAGGTAGAAATATGAAATACTGCTAACGTAGCAAGTTTTGTGTTCCAAGCTTTGCATTTATGTTTATCTTGTGTGTTCTCCAGAACCGCCGATAAACGAAGCCCGGGACATCAACGTGAGGGTCATGTCTCCTAAATCAGTCCTCATCTCCTGGGTTGACCCTGCTGTTGAGATGGGGAAAGTTGCCCCTGGGGCATCCAGGTGGGCTTTTATTTTTAAATGTATGTCAGTGCATGCATCTGTCAAAATGACAGAGAGCTCATTTGTATCCAGGTATTACAGCTCATTTACTCTTAACTCAGGTCATACACAGTCAGGTTCAGGGAGAAGGGAGAGTCGGCACGCTGGGAATACCGGGAGAGCTCCCAAAGGAGAGTGATGATAGAAACACTGTCTGCTGACGGGATGTATGAGTTCTCTATCAGGATCTCTGAAGGAGAAAAACACAGCGAGTGGAGTTCCTCTGTTTTCCAAAGGACCCCGGAGTCAGGTATTCCTTCATTCCGTTCACTGAAGCTATGAACACACTAGCCTCTCCACGCGTGTTTATGTGGCCACTTCCAGCAAGAAGTCGAAGAAAATGCCTGAAACCGTACATTTTGGGCTTCTACGTCCAAAACTTTTGCGTTCGTGTGTCGGTACCCAAGTTCATAGCCAGCCAGGCCTTGTATGGTTTAAAAGTGATCAGAAAATGTGGGCCCCAGTTGGGTTTGTCCACAGTTTCCATGGTGATTCCTGTGTTTGCCCACATTGGCTCAAGTGAGCCCTCAGTAGCCAGCTGCCTGGTGGGCAATGTATCGCTGCCCAGGGACCAACAACCTTAAACCAATGAGGGCAAACGCAGGTGGGTCCACCATGGAAACTCCGGACAAACCCAATTGGGCCCCACATTTTCTGACCACTTTTAAACCAAATGTGGTCCACTTGGTCTTGCCGGTTGAGAATTTTTAAGACCGTATTTAAACTCGCAGCCATTGCACGTCCATTACCAGTTAAACCAGGTCATACTTTTGACCAATCAGGGACTTAGATTTGATAGTGGCAAAAGGATGAAGTTCCTTTTAATTCATAGAAGTGACAACCATTTGAGAATTGATCATGGAGGAAAAAACTGATAATTTCGTTTTGTACGCGAATGTAATTTAAAATCTTTAAAATATCAAAATAGAACTGTGAAATAAAAAGTCTTTGCACCGCTATGACACTTTGCACCAAACCTTTACCAAATGTGGGAGGACGACCTCTGCAAATAAACAGTCGAAAAAGCCCCTCCCTGCTTGTCCAGTGTGAGCTCCATGGGCTATAATCACTTTCAAGAACCAACGCATTCTCACTACCAACTCGCCGTATCCCAAACCTCACATTGACGTGTTATCCATCCCTTGACTAATGTGGATTTAGGTGGACAGGATTTCCTATTTGTCACAGACACCAGTGAAAATTAAATATCACTAAAAAAAAAGTTCAGCACACCAACTTGTGGGGTCCAGATGACCCAACTCCCAATGACAACATACCTAGGATAGCACAAGGGTTAAATGGACGTTTGGTTTAGGCCCCTTCTGTGTCATTTTTTTACGTTTTGGGTGTCCCCAGCTTGTCGTTTTTCACGTGCTGGTTGTTCCCCTTACATAGGGGTCCCCAACCTCCCGGTCGTGAACTGAAAACGGACCGAGGGCTGCTTGGTACCGGGTCACATACACTATTCAGGGGTCTCCAACCCTGGGGACGAAGACTGGTAGCGAGATGCGGACCAGACCAGTACCCTAACCTGCTAACGGTCCAGTATAGGTGCCCTAACCTAAACCGGGTATCTGTACCAGTACCCTAACCCGTTACCAGTACTGTAACCCGGTACCAGTTCCACATCTGTAGCCATGTCCAGTAATGCATCCCAAGGGCTGGGACTTAATCTAATTGGTAGAGTCGGGTTGATAAAATCGATTAATTGATTTGAATCGATTTAAGCTTAATAGATCAATAATCGGTTCACAATAGATATAAATCGATTTAGCACATGAAGCTAAAGTCCTCTAACTTGATGCTAACAATTTCCCATAGGACAGCTAATGCTAACAGTGGGTCGATCTAAACATGCATTCTGACTAAATCAACATCTTTATAAACTCACAGACATGAATTGTCCAAAATCTTTTAAGGAACTTTTTTTAAAGTAACTATTTGTGGTCTTAAACGTTTTTTTTCCTTATACTTCCTTCTTCTTCTTAAATAAGGTGTGTCTCTATAGCGCGATCGCCACCTAGTGGTAAAACTAAAACACTCTCCAGGAGAAGAAGAACAATGTTTACAATGTTAATGATCTAAACATTTTTGCAAGAATTTCTCCTTTTGAGAATCCATGTAACACTGTATGATATTAAACATCTCATTATCTCACTAATATATTTTACAGTATGTGAACTGTATCAGATTAATATAAATATATTCAAATTATAAAATAGATTATTAATGTGCTTCTAAACTAATGTATATAAATGTTTAAACTCAAAATTGAATTGAATCGAAAGAATCGCAAAAAATCTGAATCAAATCGTTTCTGGAAATTATAACCGACGCCCAGCACCACTAATTGGACCAGCCAGCACATCAAAAGATGAACAGCGAGCGTGTCAAAAAACGAGGAGTTGGGGACACCCAAAATGTGGGCGGGGCCCAAAGTATATATGACAGTGTGGGAGAGAGAATGTGTAGCAAGAACATGTGCGCTAATAAATTCCCACCATTAAATAATCTGTGGTATAAGTGAAAAAAACAATCGCAACGCACGACTACACAATCATGAAAGCTGTAAGACTTAATTTCCCTTAAAATCTGAAATAAAAATGTCTTTTCTCATACAAGCAATTCCTAGCTCTCCAGTAAACCCTTGTATTGTTATTTCCTCATTCCTCGCCACATTACATTCACCGCCCATAACTCCCATCTGATTTTTACATTAGGCTGCAGCTCTGTTATGGCAGCAGTCTTTATATTTTGTCACAGGAGCTCCTGGGCTGTGGTTCATCGGAATGCCAGCATTTACTGCCTGGCTGGGAGATCAGCTCTCCATCTGCAGCTTCATACACTCTCTCAGTGGCTGGTTCCTGTCAGTGTATAATATAGCAGCTACGCGTCCAAACTGTTTTTAAACACTTAAAACAGCAATTCTCTCAACTTTTAAGAATCCCATCGCCCTAATCTGTCAGTTCACATTTTCCTCCTGCCTTCACAGCACCATCTGGACCACCTGAAAACTTCGAGGTCAAGCCACTAAGAGGAAAGGGGACAGTCGTTACTGCAACGTGGGATCCTCCCGAAGAACCAAACGGAAGAATAAGAGGTGCAAAAAAAGAGGGAAATTCATTTTCTATTATCACATTAAGTTTAATTATTTAGCAAAATGACCATCAAGAAGCTGACAACCCTTACCAAAAATAAGCATACTTAAGTCTATTTTAAGTACACTTTTTTTAAACAAAACTTAAGATAGTATACTTTTAGGATACTTTTTATGTACTTATTAGAGATAAACTACAAGTTAATGTTAAGTATACTTTGTTTAGACTTAGAATAATACTGCAAGTCTAAATGAATTAACCCTTTCCAAAATTAAGTATACGTCAAGTATATGTTTAAAAGTATTTTCAAGCATAATAAAAGTATACTTAAAAAAAGAATACTAGCAGTTTACTAACAAGTGTACTTCTTGGTTCTAAATTGGCCCACTTTTAGTTTATAAAAAATATACGTAGAAGTATACTTAAAGTAAACTTTCTGGTATACTACTAATTTACTGTCAATGAACTTTAAGTTTACTCTTAGTTTATTATAGATAACCTTTCTGGTATACTACTAGTTTACTTCAAGTTTATTTTAAGTTAAGTATACTTTCATAAACTTAAAGTAAACTTGAAGTATACTAACAGTGTGCCATAAAGTTTAACTTAAGTATACTTTCATAAACTTAAAATAGACTTGAAGTAAATTAATAGTATACCAGAAAGGTTACTTTAAGTATACTTCTAAGTATACTCTTTATAAACTAAAAGTGGGCCAATTTAGTACCAAGAAGTAAACTCGTTAGTAAACTTCCAGCACGCTTTTTAAGTATACTTGGTATTTACTTTTTTAAACTTAAGTATACTTTTAAACATATGGTTAAAGTATACTTATTTTTGGTAAGGAAAATGAGACAAATGTTTTTTTTTTATCAAATATATAAATGTCCAAATGAATTCCTTGCATTTCAACACTTTTTAAATCAGACCATGTCGTCATAAATCTAAGGAGATAAGTGAAAACTTTTGTGGCCATAAAGATAGTAACAGAGATACCACAAAGGCTGAGCCCCCTCTGTCTTTACCTGCACACACACGCCCAACATTTACTCATCCAATGTGTAAAATATGAACAGAAATAGGTAAAACTTCAAGTGCTTCCAATCAAAGAAGTATCTGTGAACTTTACTCAACCAGAAACTATTAGATCAAGCTTGCTAGCTCTATAAATCAATCAAAAACTGCTAAGTTGCCCTTTAAAGTTCTATTTTCAAACTTTGCAAGTATTAAGCTGTCCTAATAAAAATCCACTTTTTGAAATTCCACTATAAATGAAATGAGATGTCAGAAAATGAAGAAAAAAGATGAGAAAAAAAATGTTATAGCCATTTTCTTGTAGATCGGAGAAAAAGGGATGCTAATGCTAACCTAAAGAAGTAGGGCTGGATTGATAAAATCGATTAATCGATTTGAATCAATTTAAGCTTAATAGCTAAATAATCAATTCATAAAAGATATAAATCGATTTAGCACATAAAGCTAAAGTCCACTAGCTTGATGCTAATATTTGATAGAATTTCCCATAGGATGGCAAATGCTAACGCTCTGTCAACCTATCCATACATTGCTAGCTAAATAAACATCTTTATATGAATTTTCCAAACTCTTTTGAGGAAATAGTTTTTAAAGTAACTATTTTTGGTCTAAATTATGTTTTTTTTTCCTCATCCTTTATTCTTCGTCTTGAATAAGGTGTAATGCTATAGCGCAATTGCCACCTAGTGGCCAAACTGAAACGCCCTCCAGGAGAGGCAGAACAATGTCGACAATGTTAATGATCTGAACATTTTTTGATGGAACTTCTCCTTTAGAGAAATCATGTAACATTCTATACTATTAACAATCATTTTACAGTATGTGAACTGTATCAGATTAATATGAATATATTAAAATAATATAGTAGATTATTAATGTATTTCTAAACAAATGTGTAAATTTAAAATTGAATTGAAAGAATAAAAAAAAATCGGAATTGAATCGATTCAGGCTCTTGTGAATTGAATTGAATCTGGAAATCCTTTAAAGCAGTGTTCTAAATAATTAGTTTATTATCATCTTGTTTCTGTTAATATTCACTGAAGCTAATTATTATGGAAAAAAAGTATATTAATTTACAGTTCAGTGTTTTATCTCCTTACAGAGTACATCTTATCGTATGCGCCTGCAATGAAGCCATTTGGAATGAAAAGCTTGACTTACAGCGGCAGCACGACAACAGCCACCGTAGATGGCTTGACCCCAGGAGAGCGCTACATCTTCAAAATCAGAGCCACCAACAGGAGAGGAATGGGTCCCCAGAGCAAGGCCTTCAGTGTGGTCATGCCACAGTGTAAGCACGCTTAAGTGGAAACAGCATGTGAACGATCCTGGACTTGAAAATCCTGTTGTTATCAATATAATCTGTCCTTTCTGCCAGCTAGCAGTGGTGCCTCGTCATCTTCAAAAACCAAGCACAGCCAGCAGTCCATCGATTCTGAAGGCAAATCCAGTGTCCGGTCAACGGAGGCGCCGCCAGCTACGACGCCTCAAACGCGCCCCGCCAGCAGGCGACTCCGTCCACTGTCCCAAACGCGCTCCTACCACAGTATTTTCTCCTCTATTAGAGGTTCAGTCAGACATGTCTCCAACAGAGGAAAAGCCAACGATGACGAGGAAGAAGACAAAATCACCCCAACACCGCCTCCAAAAGAGGAGACAACAACCGTAGAGATCGTCCCAGAGACAAAAAATATTGACAACAATGTTGATTCTGTGTCTGAAGAGAAATTAGGATATGATGAGGAACCCAAAACTACAAACCCACCAAGCCTCAAAGTTTTAACACCTTCTCCAACCAAACCTGTTCATAGAAATGCCTTTCGACCAAACAGAAGGCCGGTTAAGATCAGAGTGCATCAGAAAAGTGGATCAAAAGTTATTTCGTCTTCCTTAGATAAGGACTCATCTATAAAATCTTTAGGCTCAACATCTTCTGCCAAATCCTCAATCTCCTCCGTTTCTCTAAATTCCTCCTCATCATCGCCTTCCTTGTCTAAGTCACTGTCCTCTACTGCATCCTCTTTTGTATCCTCTTCACACATTCAAAACCCAGAGGCTAGCAGAGAAGCAAGTGTTGCTGCTACATATCCACACAGTCCAAATATCTACAGTAAACCCAATAGAACTGAATCAAAGCCTCCCATTTCCATTTCAAATGGAGCAAATTCCCAAAAGATAAACATCTTAACCGCAGGTAGAGGTTCTCTGGCAGGGCGCAGCAGCAGCTCTGACCTCAGAGTCCGTTTTGGTCGAAAACATCCCAGACTATTTGCCAAAGGGAATTCGTCCCGAATTTCCCAGAGCTACAAACCTGCTGTCAATACGCATTTGAATTTACCAAGTAGACAAGCTTTAAACTCACAAAGTACATCAAAAACTGAGACAGCTTCACCAGAAAGAGTTGACAACCGAGAAACCCAAAATACTTTATATCCAAAAGCATCACAGACAACACTGAAAAGCACCGACATTCTAGCAACGTTGGATTCAAATGTATTTGACAAGCTACAGTTAACAAAAGACTCTGGGACTCACAGTTCAACAGCAAAACAAGATAACAAGCCATCCACTACAGGTTCTTTTCTCTCAACTGCACAAGGAGTTTCTCCCGATTCAGCAACTTTACAAATTTTACAGGGTTCACAGAAATCTACCAATCAAGACACGACATACAGAGAAGCGACATACCTCACTCCAGACAACGATCCAAAGAAAGCAGAGGTCACAAAACTGGAGGAACCATCTGTCGGTTCTGAAAGACAAGCCATGGAAACAGGGAAAAGAGGAGACGAAAGCAGAAATGGAAAGAGAGTTCCCCCTCGAACAAGACTCTCTCCTTCGTTTGCTGAAAGATTCCCTTGGTTGGCCAGTCGATACCCAGGTAGATTTGACTCCAAGTCAAGGGGCGCACTTACCAGGCAGAGCAGCAGGGTGCCGCTAACCCGGGTTTCATCCTCTGTGGGTGCTGGCAGACCACTTTTAACAGGGACTCAAACCAGACTCTCAGGAGCTGCAGGGTCATCAATACAAGAGACCAAAGAAGACTTGAGAGTTCCATCAGGTCAAGATACTCTGAGTAACAGAGCTGGGTCTAGCTTAGTTCAGTCTAATCAAAATGTGGCAAGTGACATTAGAAAACCACTCATCTCAGTCTCTCCTTCAGCTTCTACTATAGACTCTGACTCCCATCATTTCTTGAGTGGAAAGAGACCTTCCAGTGAACACACTAACCGAGAAATCCTCAAGGAGAAATTGGAAAATCATCTCCTAGTGAGGAGTGAAAGGAGAGGATGGAAATCACCTTGCAGAAAGTTTCAAAGACCCTGCCGTCACCTCTACCAGTGAAAGAAATGCAAACAACAGAGACAATGTGGGCAGACGGGAAGCTCTGTCCAGAACCAACCCTAGTCTTTCCTCCAGAGTGAGCCAAAGTTCCCGTCGTCCTGGTGTAGGGATGACCGGGAATGGACGCTCTTCTCATCTGAATACCAGGCAGTTTGGTGGATCAAGACTGCCCATCAGACCACATGCAGCGCAGAACTCCAGGTTAGATACCTCGTCACCCGAATCAGCCGACTTCTCTTCTTCAAACGTACCCCTGCCAGACCTAACGTCGGACCGCAACGTCGGCGGCTCAGCTACTGTAACTAAAACAGGTGGACTAATGGACGACAATTCCCAATCTTCATCGAGAGACGGTTTAAGAAATCCCGGCAGCAGGCGTCGCTATCCAATCATTAGAGGGAAACCAAACGGAGGAAACGGTAATGTATGTTCATGAGAATTAAAACTTGCCGACAAGTACAATGGTGTTCAAAATGTAAAGAGAAGTTGTTTGATTAAAAAGGTGTGACACGATAAGTAACTCATTCTTCAAATCCTTAATATTTAGGTAGAAATGGACGACTAAATGTAACAGCAACCAACGAAAAAGACTCTTTGACTTCTCTTGGAAGTAGCAAGACTCCAAGCCAAAAGTTTATCACTGGACCTGATGGAACTAAATGGGTAAGACAATGTTACCAAATCGAATAGCTTAGTTTAATATATTTATTGAATACATTTTAACATCAAAACCTCTACATTCCAGAAACAAAGAGAACTGACAGGCATTCCTTTTTATTATGTCTTTTAAGATGATTGACTTTGAGCGAGGATTTCTCATGAACCAGGATGGACAAGTTCTCCAGGACTCCCAAGGAAGACCAAAGAGGGTGGTTCTTGGAGAGGATGGACGCACCATTTTTGGTAACAAGTCACAATAACTTTTGTCTCACATAGTAAATTAATGACAAAAAATGTGGTAAAAATGATCTAGTACCTGAGTTTGTATGGGAATTTTCTAGGTTTTCTTAAAGGGGCCATACCATGGTTTTCTTAAGCCTTTCAGAGTAAAACTATATCTATATATATGATCATATATCACTGTCGGAACACTAAAAACAAATTATTAATGAAAAATTAGTCACTTTTGTGCACTGTTTTAATACAAGGAAGTAAAACGACTCGATCTCTGAGGCTATACCTTTCGCTCCTTGTCGGTCCCACCCATTTCACGACGTCATCATTGAGCCTGCCCATAGACCGTCAATGAGCCTCCCCATGGCTCTTATTCACTTATTCAAACTTTTTATTTTGCGGATAGATTTTAGCGTCTGTATGTAGGCCAGGTTTAGCACTATTTACTGCAGCTTTGGTACCGCGGAGGAATCCTGCATGACAGTTACTGTGGACGCTACGGCTACAGGTACAGCTACACTGGTCGCTGACAATGCTGAAGCTGATAACCAGCTAAAATATTAGTTAAGTGCGACATTATCCCAAAAAACTGTAACAAAAAAAACAAGTTAGCCAAAACAGCTAGCATGTAGCTGAAATATTAGCTAAACTCCAAAATAGACCAGAAAACAAAAAATCCTAAATTAGCCAAAATAGCTAGCATGTAGCTGAAATATTAGCTTAACACCAAAATAGCCTAAAAAAACGTAATAAATGCCAAAATAGTCCAAAAAGTTAGCATAATGCCATTATAACTTCAAACCTTACTACACACTGACTCCATAAAATATAAAGTAATGACTAATCGACTATTAAATTAATCATTGACTATTTTAATAGTTGATTAGTCGTCGATTAGTTGACTAATCCTGCTAGCCATACTGTCGGGTACGGTGGCTGTTTTGGTTCAATTGTTCCGCTCTCGGTTCGTATTCAGACTGAGGAATCTCAGAGCGAACAGAAGTTCAGTCCGATTGAAAACAAACCGAGACCACCTTGAAAGATGGTTACCAGAGCAGTTCCTGGTACAGCTGTGGTGCCAAGGTGCCAGTAGGCACATTCTGCCAGGGGATAACTACATTGGCCCACAGTTCCGAGGAGAAAGTGGGTGTATGTTCGTTCTTGTCTGGGGGCGGAGCTTGTAGCAGATTTTTCCTGTAGGGGGCGGTTCACATCATGCTGATGTCAGCACGATACGACCCGCTCGTTTTTGTGGGTATGGGAGGGGCTGCTACAGACTGGGCAGGTTTTTAGAGGATTACTCTTAATTAACGAATTTTCATGGTAGGGCCCCTTTAAGGTTACTATGTACCTGTGGGAATGTATTTTAAATATATAGAAAAAAAATTCCCCCTCTTCTCTTCATACTTTCCAATCACTGATCACTAGATCACATGGGAAGTCCTCTCTTGAACCAGGAGGGTCTTGCTCTTTTCGGCCATGGCAGAGACAGTCAACCGGTGGTCAACCCCAAGAACAAAGTTCTCATGGTTGGAGGAAAACCAGTTCTCGGTCTAGATGTCCTTTATCCAAAGTCCTTTAGCACCACCACAACAGCTCGACCTACCACACAAGGACCCACCACCACTGAATGGAGCTCTGAGGAGTTTACCACAACACTGCCGTTCCCAACCTGCCCACCCGGGACTTTCTCCAAAACAGATGAATTTGGATATCCACTTTTGGACCAAGAAGGAATTTTGGACTGTTATCCAGAAGGTAAATCCACACACTTCAAAAACAAAATTGTATTAAAATAGAATACAATAATAACTTAGTTTCTGAAATGATCTTTATGAGATAGTGAAAGTAAACAAGCATGAATTATTAAGCTATTATGTTTTGTTGCTTAATGTTTGTTTTTCTGTTATGCTACGTTCACAATGGGCGAGAACATGCTGACTGCAGGTTCTTGAATACGTTTTTAGAATACCGTGTTTACATGGGACGGTCTCTACCTGATCCTACCTTATGTAGGCTCGGTGCGTAATGTTGAAACGGCGTAAATCTTGCGAATCTTGGCTTTTTGTTTTACATCTCTACTCGGATATATGAAAGACTTGGGCCAAATCCGAATTCCTCCCCTTCTCCCTACCCTTCCATTTGTAGGGGGATTTGTAGTGGTAGGGGTGTCGGTAATCGTTTTGCTACCCTCCAAGTGGGGGATTCAAAGCCCTCCTTCGCAAAAGAGTTCCACGTTGCGCTGTTCCAAGGGAAATAGCGCTCAGAAGTTTACATTTAAATGCAATTAATGATTTTTTTGTTGTAGTGTGACCTTTTTAAAGTTATGAACCGGTTGTTATGTATATTTGAGCGCTGGAAGCTCCGTGCTAACGTAGCTGACCGGCGACTATTGATGATGTCATCAAGTGGAAGTGACGTCCGAATTCGGAGACATTATCTGTGTCTGAATCCCCCCAATCACTATAAAGTTCGTTCGCCTTTTTCTAGTCCTGTCCAACTCTACTAATTCCAAAGTCAACTGCACTCGAAACTTTGCGAAAACTAGCATGCATAGATTCTCACTAGATTAGCAAATATAGACCACGATGCATTGCAGTTGAATAATTTTGAACAAAAAAAGTGTTTAAATGTTATTTTCTGAATAAAACATCCACATTTTCACCACGCAATGGAGTCATAAATAAAAATTGTGAAATGTTCGTATTTATTCGATTTTCACTTCATGATATCGGTGACGTCGTATTCGGTCCCGAACTATATCGTTTTTTTAGTAGTTATGGATTAGGAGGGGAATTTGGACACAACCTATTTTTCTCAGTTTGAAAACAAATCCCGGACAAGCCCCCAATTGATGTTACACCCCAGTCTAGGGATTTGAAAAGGATTTCACATAAAGGAAGAAAAACAAAACAAACACAACTAGACTGAAAATAAGCTGAGAATTTATTTACAGAAAAGAACAAAATACAAGAGACAAAGCCGCTAACAACAGACAGACAAAATGAAAGTTCTGCTGCTGTCATCTTGGGGGAGGGGGTGGCAATATTTGAATGCTGCTGCTGGAGGCCCTCATCCAATCAGGTGTGCTGAACAATCTCGGCACCAATCTTTAGACAGGAGGGGGGAAAAACAAGGAAAGACAGAAAAACTCCCACTGCAGTAGAAGACAAAAGAAAACAGAAAATCATTCTAAAATACAAATAAAACAAAACGTACGACCTCAGCCATGATCGGAGGGCTTAATGTAGAGGTAGATATAATATATAATTCATATAATTCAAACTGAATAAAAAATAATGAAAATTAAAAAAATATAAAATCCGAGTCCCAAATTGGTCACAGTTTACGGATTCGGCTTTCACCGCGTTTCAACACAAACAGGGAAACCTGAAACACGCATGAACTCTGGTTTACATAGACTTTTCATATGAAGCTGTTTCTGCCGATGTGAACGTAGCATAAGTGTGTCTTTTTTACAGACGTGTGTGTCCATGTGAACCCACATGTCACATGGCATAAGTAAAGCTTGTCTAAGCTGTTATTTATGCCTTTTCTTTGTAATAAACACATAAAAACACACAAGCTTGAGCATTCCGAATAATCCGAAGTATTATTTTAAAAAAAAAGCTTAACCTCGTGTGTTTTTCTTAGTTTATTACTTAAAAAACTTGTGTTCTGTGACATTCATGCGACAGCTTTTCTACTTCTCTGACAGAGGACGCCTCAGGAATGGAAATAGACGACATGCTTACTGTGTCCGTGGTGCCTGATGCTTTAGCTCTTGAGAAAGGTATTGGCTGGGGTTGGCTTTGGCCCAGTTCACCGCTGCAGGGCTGGGATGTACTGAACTGCTACGAAATGACTGTTAAACTGCAATTAACCTTGATCCCTGTCTGTAGTTTTATCATCTTGATCAAATTTTTCTTTGCTTAGCCTTGACTAGTTGGTTGGGATTTTCTTATTTTTTCTAATATGTTCATAATGTTTTTTTTGGGCATTTTTTCTTCTAAAAATACCATTAAAAACATTTCCATAACATTATGACTCAGCGTGTCATAATGTTATAAGCTTTAGCCAAAAACTAATAATAACAGCAACAATATAACAGAGTTTTATTGTTTTTTTAACTTCAGTGAAAAACAATGTTTAAACTTTGTTGTTTTATTACTGATATTTCCTCCTATTTCAGCCATTTAAATGCTTAAAAGATGTTTTGCATTTTCTCTTCATATTACTTCCCATGACAAGTGTTTACATTGTCACGATAAAATCTCAGGAATGAAAAATATTGTTTGATTTGCTGTTTTTTTTTTTTTTTTTTAGAATAAAACTCCAAATGCCAAAAAAAAGTGGACGAGATTAGCAAAACAGGTTGTTTTAAAGTAAATTTAACACATTTGCACACAATCATTCGAAATTAACAGTTTATTTAAAGTGTTAACTCTTATTTTATGGTCTCTTCAGTCATTAAATATGCATTGGAAAAGCTCAGCAGCCCTGCCTTAAACTTAAGAGTATTTCCTTTGATTTGGCTAATTGAGAACTCATTGACGAGTGTGGTTTCAGATGAGCTTTTAGTCAAAACAACGTCGGTGCCGACCACAACCAGAGCCACCACAGAGATTCCAACGCCGGAGCCAAACAGGCCGATGAACAGAGGTCCGTCGTCTACGTTTGATCTCAGCGGGAAGGAACGATTCACAGGTATTTAAAAACGTATTGAAAAATGCTCCAATTTATTCCAGAGAGACAAAACTGTTGGGAATTTGCTGCTCAATTTATTGGAGATGTATTTTAATTTCTTAAGTTCTTTTAAGATCTGACTATTTTATTTTTTTAATTTCCCCTTTGAATGCAGAGCTGTGGCAAAATTGATTTTAGAAAAATACATAATCCCAAGATTTTTTCCCTGAGTCTGAATTAATAAGTAAGTAACCAATCATTTTAAAGGCAGGGGTGTCAAAGTCACTCGCACAAGGGGCCAAAATCCAAAACACACCTCCGGTCGCGGGCCGAACAGGATAAACATTAATTGAACACTCTGAAACTAAATTTTTAAAACCGTAACTATTTACCATAATTATGAAGATATATAGCATTACCTGTGATAATGCTAGTGTGAACGCTGAATTTAGCTGCTGAAGATGCTTATCTGATGGCTAAAAACGTTCAAGCTAATACCTGAAAAAGCTAAAGATGATATCCAGCTAAAATATGAGCGAAATTCGAAATTAGCCTAGAAAACAAACGAACAAAAAAAACAGGTTAGCCAAAACAGCTAGCATGCGGCTGAAAAAAATGCTAAACTTAAAAATATCCTATAAAACTGAAAAAAGTCTAAATTAGCCCAAATAGCTAGCATATATGTACTAGCATAACTCCAAAACTGCCTCAAAATATTTTAAAAAGCCTACATTAGCCAAAACAGCTAGCATGTAGCTGAAATATTAGCTAAACTCAAAAATATTTCCTAGTAATTGCCAAAATAGTCTAAAAAGCTAGCAGAATGGTAATTTTTAAAACGTTAAAACCACAACTTTTTAAAATAATTATGAATAACAAAAAGGCAAGAATATTCCAGAATAAATCAACTTTAACCTTAAATAACTTGTAATATTTTACGCTATATAAAAATATATTTAGTCAAATTATACAAGTTAGAAATAAGTGCAAGATAACATTGAGCCATTATGAGCGAAATTCAAAATTAGCCTTGAAAACAAACAAACAAAAAAAACAGGTTAGCCAAAACAGCTAGCATGTAGCTATTTAAATCTGATCTAAAAATGTATTTTCCCAACAAAATATTTAAGTTTTTTAATTAAATAACATCGAGCCATCGATGTTTATCCTGGCCGAACAGGATAAACATTAGTTGATCACTCTGAAACTAAATTTTTAAAACCGTAACTATTTACCATAATTATGAAGATATATAGCATTACCTGTGATAATGCTAGTGTGAATGCTGAATTTGGCTACTGAAGATGCTTATTTGATGGCTAAAAACGCTCAAGCTAATACCTGAAAAAGCTAAAGATGATATCCAGCTAAAATATGAGCGAAATTCGAAATTAGCCTAGAAAACAAACAAACAAAAAAAACAGGTTAGCCAAAACAGCTAGCATGCAGCTGAAAAACATGCTAAACTTAAAAATATCCTATAAAACTGAAAAAAGTCTAAATTAGCCCAAATAGCTAGCATAGATATAAAGACTCAGCATAACTCCAAAACAGCCGTCAGAATCTTTAAAAGCCCTACACTTAGCCAAAAACAAGCTAAAATGTAGCTGAAATATTAGCTAAACTCAAAAATATATCCTAGTAATTGCCAAAATAGTCAAAAAAGCTAACAGAATGGTAATTTTTAAAACGTTAAAACCACAACTTTTTAAAATAATTATGAATAACAAAAAGGCGAGAATATTCCAGAATAAATCAACTTTAACCTTAAATAACTTGTAATATTTTACGCTATATAAAAATATATTTTGTCAAATTATACAAGTTAGAAATAAGCGTAAGATAACATCGAGCCATTAATAATAGATTAAAATGATCTGGAGGGATTGGGCCGGATCCGGCTCCAGTGTCTTAACTTTTACAGCAACAAATGAGTGGACATTAGTCTGCTTTAGCAAAATGAATGGACTTTAGTGCATAATTAAGCTTTAAAAAAAATAAAAAGAATTTATACAAAGATGGGATTTAAAATAAAACACAGAATTTATCATGTGGTCAGAGGCATTCATACTGAACGTCAGTGTCAGTATTACCAAATAAACCAAATATTATTGGTTTAATGTAATCTTTTCCATGAGCCTTTCCTCGCTGATCCCACAGTTTTCCATTATGAATGATAGATCTCAGTGCAACTGTGCTTTCAGTTCTGTCATAAACAATATTTCATTAACAGGCTAAATAATACTTCAGCATCCATTAATATATTGTTTTTGATTTAATGCATGGAAAGTCTAACTGCTCAATTAGTCCAGTCTTAGCAGTTAAAAACCAAAATAGAGTAATATTTTGTGTGTTTTTGCTCTTAAATGAGGTCATAATGTTTCTCAATGTTTTGGAAAATGTAATTTTTGGTGTTTTAAGTTCAGTTTTCCTAATTCTTTTTTAACTTTAGTCCTTTTTTTTGTTTGATGATGTTATTTGACTCAAATTAACCAATACTTTCTGTTTTTTGTTATTTAGTCCCAGTATATTTTTTCAGTTTTCCTTTTGTCTCCATTGGTTTTGTCTTGGTGCTTTTTGTCATTTAGTTCCCACCTATGAGGATGCAAACTGTTTCTGTTTATCAAAAACAAACCAATAAAAAATATTTTCTTTTGAGGCAAAAATGTTAAAACAAAGAAAAGCAACAAAATGTTTGAAAAGAAATGTTACTTTTTTCTCTTTTGGCAGTGGGGGCTTTTGAGTTGAGTTTTCCCTTTTATGGCAGTTCTGTTTTATAGAAATCTTTTGCAGGATTTTGGCAATCTTTGCTGCAATTAATGAACAAAAGAAGCTGCTAAAAATGCTTCAGAGATCAACATTTTCACTTTTTTTGGGGTTCAAAAAGCACATTTTGATCTCAAAACTTGGATCTTTTGTAGACTCTCAGCCTCCCACTGGTTTTATGTTTTTCCTGTGCACATTTTTTGGCATTGATGGTTTCCCAGCAAATACAGTGTCATTCTAATGGAGGAACCAGATTTAAAAAAGGCACACCAGATTCCTTTTTAATAAAAACTATTTTTAGCATTTGTTTATTGATTTTTTTCTTAATTTAAAAAAAAATTAATTCTGAGAGATTCCAGCACTCTTTTAACCCTTTAACTACCCCCCCAAGACTCAGACTAAGTTTTTAAAACTTTTAAAATATATAGCATTACCTGCAATAATGCTAGTGTGAGTTCTGTAAGATGAATTTGGCCGCTAAAGATGCAGCTGATAGCTGAAAACGCTGAAGATAATATCCAGCTAAAATATTAGCGAAATGGCAAATTCGCTTACAAAACTTAAAAAAATAAATAAATAAGTTAGCAAAAGTAGCTAGCATGTTGCTGAAAAAAATAGCAAAAGTTAAAAATATACAAAAAAAACGGAACAAAAACCTATTAGTCAAAACTGCTAGCATGTAGCTGAAATTTGAGCTAAACTAAAAAAACCTTTGTAAATGCAAAAATAGACCTAGCAGAATGCCATTTTTAAAAACTTTAACGAAATGGCAAATTCGCGTACAAAACAAACAAAAAAAAATAAGTTAGCAAAAGTAGCTAGCATGTCGTGGAAAAAAAAGTAGCTACAGTTAAAAATATACAAAAAAAGGAAAAAGCCTATTTGTCAAAACAGCTAGCATGTAGCTGAAATTTTAGCTAAACTCAAAATAGACAAAAAAATCTTTGTAAATGCAAAAATAGACCATAAAGCTAGCAGAATGCCATTTTTAAAAACTTTAGCGAAATGGCAAATTCGCTTACAAAACTAAAAAAATATTTAAGTTAAAAGTAGCTAGCATGTAGCTAAAAAAATAGCTAAAGCTAAAAATATACAAAAAAACTGAAAAAAGCATATTAGTCAAACCAGCTAGCGTGTAGCTGGAATTTTAGCTAAACTCAAAATAGACTAAAAAAATCTTAGTACCGGTAAATGCAAAAATAGTCCATAAATTTAGCAGATTGCCGTTTTTTAAAACTTTAAAATTGTAACTTTTTAAAATAATAATGAATAATAAAAAAGCAGGAATTTTATTCCAGAATAAATCAATTTAAACCTTAAATAACTTTCACTATTTTACTCTCCATAAAAATATATTTTGTCAAAATTATGCAAGTTGAAAATGAGCGCAACATTAATAACAGTAAAATAAAACGATCTGGAGGGGCCGGATAGGATTCCCCGGCGGGCCGAATCCGGCCCCCGAGTCTAGACTTTTACACTTGTGCTCCAGCGGGTCATCAAAGTGAAGAAAAAAAGAAAAAAAAGATTTGAAGTTAAAAGAAAAAACAAGTTTTTAGGAACTGATGTACAACAGATAGCAACTTTTTTCTTTCAAAAAATGTAACAAAAAAAATGTTCTGGTTAGTTACGGTTTCACACGAGTTACTTTCTGGTGCACATCTATTACTAACCAGAATTCTTTTTTTTAATTTTAACTTATGTGAAAAAAAAACATCTTTTTTTTCTTCAGTCACTTTAGAGGCTCCGTACCTTGTGGAGTAACATACACAATTTTAAAAACATGTTGTCTAAATGTTTCAAACCGTTTGGTTGAAGGGTAGTTAAATTGTTCTTTTATTTACTTGTTTTTTAAATCTTTGTCACAAGTTGAAAAATTTAATTTTATTTTTTTCAACACAACCCTCAATTTTCCGCCGTAGCTTTATTAACTTCATACTCTGGGACAGAGCTAGTTCTGGTTTCTTGTTGATCTCATCTGTCTGAAAATGTGCTCCCCGTCTGGGATGCAACCGTTTTAACTTGTTGCAGAGCTTGCCGCGTCCTTGCTAAGCAGAGGAAGCAACTCCACCAGAGTTTTCGTTGGCTCGGCAAACCTCTTAGTGAGGATTATTGACTCTGACAAGTTGAATTGCCGGAGCCTCCTGTTGATTTAGCATCATAATGAGACGGCTCCTTCAGAAACATAAAGCTGTCATGAAGTATTTCTGACTGCGTCCGGTTAGGGTTTATCATTCTGATCGGTGCTACGTTGCTCATCACCAAAAAGTACTGGTTGATGTATCTTTAACTTTCATCACTATTAGGGACGTTTGAAACATTATCTTAAGCATTGGGAGAGAGTGAACATAATCTGTTCATAATAAAGCCTCATCACAACCAACCGAGAACCTCATTTATCTTGGTAAAAACACGTCGCACAACCATCTGAAAGCAATCACTTTTTAAAGTCAGAAATGGAAATCATAAAAGTTAAGGATGCTGACTTCAGCAAAAAGAGACGAGTCTGTTGGCTCACTGTGGAGACTTCCTCTTATTTTTTTATGGATTTCATATATTTCTAGTCCACCTCAGCAGTCTGCCAGTCAGCTAACATTCTTGAATGAATTGTCCAATCCATCATGAGTCCAGGTTTGTTTCATTTGAACAATGTCCTCTCTCCTCTCTGTCTCTGCCCTCAGCTCCCTACGTGAACTACATCCGGAAGGATCCAGGAGCTCCTTGCTCTTTGACCGAAGCCCTCGAGTTCCTCCAGGTGGACGTCCTGGAAGACTTGATGAAAAAAGACCGCCAGGCAGCCAGTCAGAAGGAGCCTCCTAAACATAAACCTCATAACCTCACAGTGGTGGCCATGGAAGGCTGCCACTCGTTCATTATACTGGACTGGGCTCGGCCCCTGAAGGGCGATATGGTGTCAGGTGAGACGTCCGCTTTGACACAAATCACTATTTATCTTTAGGAATTTAGAAAAAATAATGGAAAACATTAAACATTTTGTATGGTAAAGCTGTAAAGTAAAATTTTGACATCAATATTTTGGAAAATGTAACATGTTTTAAGAGAAAAAAAAGGTATTGTTTTTTTCAAATCCATTTTTTCATCTTTTAAACTGCTGTATTTATAAATGTTACATTTACTATTGAAATATTTAGTTAGCAAGCTAAAGATTTATTCTAAAATCATATATTTAGCTTACAAATTAAATATTAAATTTGATTAAATTAAACATTTAGCTCTCTTGCTAAATATTTAAATCTGATCTAAAAATGTATTTTCCCAACAAAATTTGTAAGTTTTGTAATTAAATATTTAGTTTGGAGCTAAAAAAGTAGTTCCCTTACTAAATATTTGATTAAGAATAAATATTAAGAAAAAACTAAATATTTAGTTTCAAAGTAAATATTGAATAAAAACTACATATTTCGTTTAAAAGTAAATATTTAGTTTTAAACTAAATATGTAGCTCCAAACTAAATATTTAGATCCAAGCTAATTATTTAAACATTTAAATTTTTACTAAATATTTAGTTTAAAACTAATTATTTAGCTCCTAACTAAATATTTAATTTTTGACTAAAATGTAGGTAAAAGCTAATCATTTAGCTCCAAGCTAAATATTCTAAATATTTAGGGAGGTTTTTGTACTAAATATTCAGTTAAAATAAAAAAATAGTTAAATGGAAAAGATTTAGATCCAAACTAAATATTTAGTTTAAAACTTAATATTTTGTTTTAAAATTAAGTTTTGGTTAAAAACTAAATATTTATATCCAAGTTAAATATTAAAATGTTTACTAAATATTAAGTTTTTAACTACACATTTAAATTTTGACTAAATTATTTAATTTTTTTTTTTTACTAAATATTAAATTTTACATAAAATATTTAGTTAAATTTTGAGATGCAAGCTAAATATTTAGTTAAAAACAAAATATTTAGTTAAAAACGAAATATTAAGATCCAAGCTGAATATTTCATTTTAAATAATTTTTTTGTCTTTTACTTAATACTTAGTTTTAATTTAAATATTTAGCTTGGAACAAAATATTTAGTAAGCGAACTAACTGTTTAATTTCATAAAATTAAATACTTATTTTTAAAGATAGATATATAATTTCAAAATAATTATTTAGCCTAAAATTAAATATTTAGCTTGCTAACTAAATATTTAGTTTGTAAATGCAACATTTATGAATAAGGTAAATTGATTTAAAAGGTAAAGATTTGCATTTGAAAAAAAAAATGTTTTTTCTTTTAAAACGTGCTAAATATCCAAAAATATTGTCTTTAAAATTTTAATTAACAGATTCACAAACGGCATCCAATAATTTTGATTGCCTTATTTGAAAATATCCTTATACTGCTGTTCTAAAACTTTGTTTATTGTTACTGAAAACATTTTTTTTCCTGTTACATTTTTCAAAATAAAGACAAGATTAGATTTAACCACTTGAATTTATTTCCAGTTATGAAAAAAACGCCCTCATGTTTTTGCTTTTATGTTGGTGCTATATTACGGTAATTTTAAACCCAAACTAGTTTGTTGCATATTTGTGACAGCAGGCATTAAGGAGTTAAAAAAACATTTTCTCCTCTGTAAGTTAGCAGAAGTAACTGTCATGCCAAAGTGTTTCTTTTAATGCACAATCATGAGTTTCTGGCCGTCTGCAAACAAGTTCACTTCTGATGTGGAAAACAGATGGTCACAATTTTTTTCTCCTTTTGTTCCATTTCCTCCTTGCTTTTCATCTTTGCTCACAGAAATTCTTCATATCTCACTTTGTACTTAATTTGAAAAAAAAAAAACAGTTTGTGGAAAAATCATTTAATTTGTGTGTGGGTTTTTTTTTTTCACTTAAACCAACATCAGGTTGCATTTACTGTGGAATTTTCTTTAAAAGTTTCAAGAACAATCCCTTACTAAACATATGTTTTTATATTTAACATAAATGCTTTACTGCAGAGTAAACATCTGAGGAATTTACCTCCAAATGTAGGGAAAGATGCAAATCGTCTATGAGACTCAGATTATCTATGCAAAAGAGTAATAAACAAAAGAGATTTAGCATTTCTGGGGTTTTTTTGTAACTGCTGTCAAAATGGTTAAGTGTGAAAAAGCGTAGTTTGGTAAGATGTCAAGTGATCACATGTTTTTAAGTCTGGTCGCGGACTCTACATACATACATATCGGGCGTTCCTGCTGAAATTTCAACCAGTTTAATTTCTTCTCCCAACGCTGTGACTAATAAGGGGCTCGGATTTGGTCTTTTCAGACAGGAAGAGGCTGCAGAAAGTGACAAACGCAGCCCAAAAAATCATCGGCTGCCCTCTGCCCACAATGGCCTCCATTTACACCTCCCGCTGCCTCAACAGAGCCAGAAACATTGTTAAGGACAAAACCCACCCTGGTCACCACCTCTTCAAACTGCTGCCCTCTGGCAGACGGTACAGGGCCATACCAGCCAGAACAAACAGACTAAGGGACGGCTTTTTTCCAAAAGCCGTTACTGCACTAATTGTAAATAATAAGCAATAAACCCCGAATACCTGCACATCAATATGCAACTGTTGCACATCCGTTCTGTCTCCCGTACCTTACTTTTGATGCTCAGCTCATTTGCACATACCTGTTTTTATTTGCACATATCTGTATAGTTAGGTGTCCTCCTTCTATTTATTTTGTATTTTATTACTCTTTCCTGTTTGTGTTTTGTATTTTTTTGTCCACAACGGTGTGAGCTGTACCTAAATTTCATTGTGGCATCCACAATGACAATAAAGGCATTCAATTCAATTCAATTCAATTCAAAAATACTCAAGCAGCAACTGTTGTAAACATGATCACAAAACAATCAGAAATAATAATTGTGGTTTGTCCCTAGTCAGATTAATAACACACCAAAAACAACAAGCCTTGAGCAACACTTGAGGGATTTGCACATTGACAGTATATATTACTGGACGTGCTTTTACTGAGACATCTGATTGGTCAGTTTATAATTTGAATACCTTCCGATTAAGAAACAATATTTTTAAAATAAATAAGAACGTGTTAAAAGCGTAACTTTAAAACCGTAACTTTTTAACATAATTATGAACTAGATATATAGCATAATATATAATATTACATATAGCATTTATAGCATTACCTGAGATAATGTTAGTGTGAAGGCTATAAACTAAATATTGCTGCAGAATATGCTGAAATTGATAGCTAAACACATTGAAGCTGATACATGAAAACGCATAAGTTGATAGCTGAAATCACTAAAGCTAATTGCTGAAACTGCTGAAGCTGATAATCAGCTAAAATATTAGCTAAATGCCAAATTAGCCTAAGAAAACAAACAAATAAAAACTTAGGTTTGCCAAAACAGCTAGCATGTAGCTGAAAAAATAGCTAAACTTCAAAATTGTCTAAAAAACTGAAAAAAGTTTAAATTAGTCAAAACAGTTAGCGCGTGAATATTAGCCTAAATCCAAAACAGCATAAAAAACTTAAACTTGACGAAAAAAGGAAAAAAACGGAAAAAACCCTAAATTAGTCAAAACAGCTAGCATGTAGCTGAAATATTTGCTAAACTCCAAAACAGCCTAAAAGATCTTAGTAAATACTCAAATAGTCCAAAAAGCTAGCAGAATGCCAATTTTTAAAACTGCAACTTTTTAACAAATAAACAATAAAACAGCAGGAATATTATTTCAGAATAAATCAACTTAAACTTTAAATAACTTTTAATATTTTAGACTCGATAAAGATATATTTTGTCAAAACTAAAAATAATTTCAAGGAAGTACGGGTAGAATTACCATGAGGGCCGGATCCGGCCCCCGGGCCTTGACTTTGACAGGTGTTTTAGAGCGAGAATGGTTATTCTAACAAATAAAATGACTAATAACTGTCTATTTCTCAATGAAAGTCTATACAATTTTGGCCGTCTTGCAACCAGCAGGTACTTCCTATTTAAAACACGAGAGAGGAGGGGGTGATATGTCCATTTTTTTTATTTTTAATTTAATCTGCCTTTAATTTTGTGCACCAATTTTGTGACGGACATACGCTAGTAAACAGTAGAAAAAAGAAGAAAAGAAGCCCCTCCCTGCTTGTTCAGTGTGAACACCTCAAGAACACACTAAATTGTCTAATTTCCTTTCTTATGTGTTTTTACTTCACGTCCTTCAGGCTACATGGTCTACAGCGCCTCATATGATGACGTCCTCAAAAACAAGTGGTCCTCCAGACTGTCCAACGGGACACATTTACCAGTGGAGAATCTCAAACCCAACTCCAGGTAACTTGTATTTGAACTGCTTTTGATTCCAAAATATTCCCACATATCCGTCCAGGTTCATTGTAGTGAGATCAGATTGTGTCTTGGATACTGTAGAGGTTGAAACAGTAAAGTAAATCACTTTGGTTAAAGTAGAAGTAGGCAAAGAAGCTGTTTTAAATCTTATGAATGCTGTAAAAGTGTATTGGGATCTTGGAAAAACACAGAGGAATGTAAATACTGCAGTGTTTTTTGACACTTCCATGTTGGGCCATTTTAGGGAGTTTGAGTGATTAGATTTTCCACAGGCCTGTCCTCTAAGACCTTAACGTGGGTTTTCAGTGGTCAAAAATACATTCCTGCAACCATAGACCCAAGACTCTAACAATGTAAGGTAGGTGTAAATAGCCGTGCTATGTCATTTATTCATAAATTACATTTGGAATTGCTTAACAAGCATAATTGGCCGGTGTGAAACAATACACCTTTATTTATTACTGATAAATGCATGCCAGGTTTCAGAGTTGCTGGTAAAAGTTGTTTCTAGTCTGGATATGGACAAAGAAGGTGTCTAAATTTCGGTAATGAAGCCTCTGGACTCTGTACTTTATGTAATTGGTTCAATTCACACAAATGTGTAATACTACCCCTTCAGATTATTATCTGAAGCACTTAAACGTCTTTTAGACACATCACGTCTCACAAACTTTCACAATAGTTTGTACAGAAAGGACTTACCAATTTATCATGTAGCATGTACATGCTAGCTGTTTTTGCTAAATTAGACTTTTTCTGTTTTTTAGGATATTTTGAAGTTTAGCTATTTTTCAGCTACATGTTTTGGCTACTTTGGACTTTTCTTTTTAAGTTTTTTAGGGTATTTTGGAGTTTAGTTAATATTTAGCTACATGCTAGCTGTTTTGGTTAAATTAAGGAATTTTTTTTTTTTTGTTTTGAAGCTTTTTTGGAATTTAGCTTATTTTTTAGGCTACATGCTAGCTGTTTCGGCTAATTTAGGCTTTTCTTTTAAAGTTTTTTAAGATATTTTGAAGTTTAGCTATTTTTCAGCTACATGCTAGCTGTTTTGGCTACTTTGAACTTTTCTTTTTAAGTTTCTTAGGGTATTTTGGAGTTTAGCTAATATTATAGCCACATGCTAGCTGTTTTGGTTAAATTAAGGCATTTTTTTTAGTTTTGAAGTTTTTTGGAATTTAGCTAATTTTTCAGCTATATGCTAGCTGTTTCGGCTAATTTAGGCTTTTCTTTTAAAGTTTTTTTAAGATATTTTGAAGTTTAGCTATTTTTCTGCTACATGCTAGATGTTTTGGCTACTTTGGACTTTTTTTTTAAGTTTTTTAGGGTATTTTGGAGTTTAGTTAATATTTAGCTACATGCTAGCTGTTTTGGTTAAATTAAGGTATTTTTTTAGTTTTGAAGCTTTTTTGGAATTTAGCTTATTTTTCAGCTACATGCTAGTTGTTTTGGCTAATTTAGGCTTTTCTTTTAAAGTTTTTTAAGATATTTTGAAGTTTAGCTATTTTTCAGCTACATGCTAGCTGTTTTGGCTACTTTGGACTTTTCTTTTTAAGTTTCTTAGGGTATTTTGGAGTTTAGCTAATATTTTAGCTACGTGCTAGCTGTTTTGGTTAAATTAAGGTATTTTTTTTAGTTTTGAAGCTTTTTTGGAATTTAGCTAATTTTTCAGCTACATGCTAGCTGTTTTGGCTACTTTGAACTTTTCTTTTTACGTTTCTTAGGGTATTTTGGAGTTTAGCTAATATTTTAGCCACATGCTAGCTGTTTGGTTAAATTAAGGCATTTTTTTTAGTTTTGAAGTTTTTTGGAATTTAGCTAATTTTTCAGCTATATGCTAGCTGTTTCGGCTAATTTAGGCTTTTCTTTTAAAGTTTTTTTAAGATATTTTGAAGTTTAGCTATTTTTCTGCTACATGCTAGATGTTTTGGCTACTTTGGACTTTTCTTTTTAAGTTTTTTAGGGTATTTTGGAGTTTAGTTAATATTTAGCTACATGCTAGCTGTTTTGGTTAAATTAAGGTATTTTTTTAGTTTTGAAGCTTTTTTGGAATTTAGCTTATTTTTCAGCTACATGCTAGTTGTTTTGGCTAATTTAGGCTTTTCTTTTAAAGTTTTTTAAGATATTTTGAAGTTTAGCTATTTTTCAGCTACATGCTAGCTGTTTTGGCTACTTTGGACTTTTCTTTTTAAGTTTCTTAGGGTATTTTGGAGTTTAGCTAATATTTTAGCTACGTGCTAGCTGTTTTGGTTAAATTAAGGTATTTTTTTTAGTTTTGAAGCTTTTTTGGAATTTAGCTAATTTTTCAGCTACATGCTAGCTGTTTGGCTATAGACTTTTCTTTTTAAGTTTCTTAGGGTATTTTGGAGTTTAGCTAATTTTTCAGCTACATGCTAGCTGTTTCGACTAATTTAGGCTTTTCTTTTAAAGTTTTTTAAGATAATTTGAAGTTTAGCTATTTTTCAGCTACATGCTAGCTGTTTAGGCTAAACTGTTTTTTTTTTCAAGTTTTTTAGGCTATTTGGAATTTAGCTAATATTTTAGCTGGCTATTAGGTTCAACGTTTTCAGCTACCAGCTTCAGTGATTTCAGCTGTCAACTTTACCGTTTTCAGCTATCAATTTCAGCATTTTCAGCTATCAGCATTAGCACCCTAAACAGCCAAATTCAGCTTAAAGCATTCACACTAGCATTATCTCGGGAAATGCTTTATATCTAGTTAATAATTACGTTAGAAAGTTACTGTTTTAAAGTATTAAAAATGTAATTTTAGAGTGTTTATCTTGTTCGGCCCACGACCTAAGGTTTAGGATTTTGGCCCCTGTGTGATTGAGTTTGACACCCCTGCATTAGCTTAAAAACATATATTTAAAAAGTACAGTGTACAGTGTGTTTCTAAAATGTCAGAAAATATCCTAAATCCAGTTCTTTGTGTATATTCATCACTTTTGTACACATTTTGAGAAATTGAATGACCCTAAATCAGGGCTGCTCATTCCTGGTCCTCAAGATCTACCACCCTGCCTGTTTTCCAGCTCTCCCTGTACTGCTTGCTGCTGATTACCTGGACCAGGTGTGTCCTTTCAATCAGATTGTGGAGACATCTGACTGAGCCAATCAGCAGGTGGCAGGGCTTGGAGATCTGGAAAATAGTCAGGGTGGTAGATCTCGAGGACCAGGAATGAGCAGCCCTGCCCTAAATGTTCAGGTTACCCATGTTGTTGCGCTGTTTACGTTTAAGAACTTTTTCAAACTCTGTTAGTACTTTCTGAAGTAAAGTTAAAAAGGCTAAACTTTCCCATTAATTTACCACATTGAAGCTTCTAACTTGTGGTTTGATACTTCCTGCATGTGGCAAAATATGAGTGACTTTACACATGACTCAAATGTTCAACCAGCCAATTAAAAAGGTTTGGCATTACATACTGTTGCAGCTATAGTGAATTACACAACCCATACCTGCCAAGAAACACAAGCTATCCTAAAACATTACAAACATGGCTTAGCTTGACTTCAAAAGCAGTTTTCTAGTAAATGTCAAGAGTTGCAGTTTTTCCAGTGAACCAATTTTGTGTGAACTGACTCTAGTTTATTAGACTGGAAAAACTATATGAATACTTTATTCAGACAGATCTAATGTAGTTTTTATTACTCCACAAGCTTCATAGATCAGAGACTACAACTATTAATGAAACCAAAACACTCAACTGGCCGTCCTGTGCTGTAAGCATCTCCTAAAAAGAAGTGTGTTGTTAATTTGAAGGCTCCGATTTGAGATTAATTTGATTTTATGTTCAGCTGTCATAAATAATAAGAGGCATATGGTCGAGTTAGAGCATCTGCAGGAAAGTTTGTGTCTGTGACATATTTTTTTCCCACACTGTCGTTGCTTCTATCTGCAACACAGTTGGTTTCATGTTGTCACACGGTGGCTGGGATCGAATCCGAGCCTTGTGGCTGCATTTAACCCTTTAGTACTGGAGAAGTTCTCAGCAACATCTAAAGAACACACTCTGACATGGCGTGACTCTTTGACTATTTACACCATCAACATGAATCAGCTGATTCTTTGGCCACTTTGCATGTTGGGTCAAAACTGCTTTTTTCTGCGACAGAATTCACATTGCTTGCATATACAATTCCAGACTGTAAAATGTTGCAGATCAGCTGCTTTTCTCCACTTCAGAAGATAGACGCTACTCTATAAACGGTTGTTTTGGAGTTAGGCTAATATTTACATGCTAGCTGTTTTGGCTAATTTAAGCTTTTTTCCTGTTTTTTAAGATATTTTACAGCTTAGCTATTTTTTTGGGTACATGCTAGCAGTTTTAGCTAATTTAAGCTTTTTTTCAGTTTTTTAGGATATTTTGGAGTTTAGCTGTTTTTTTTTCAGATACATGCTAGCTGTTTTGGCTAATTTGTGCTTTTCTTTTTAAGTTCCAGGCCTGTAAGAATCTCCGCTTTTCTCCACTTCAGAAGATTTACGCTAACTCTATAAACGGTTGTTTTGGAGTAAGGCTAATATTTACATGCTAGCTGTTTTGGCTAATTTGAGCTTTTTTCCTGTTTTTTAGGATATTTTACAGCTTAGCAATTTTTTTGGGTACATGCTAGCAGTTTTAGCTAATTTAAGCTTTTTTTCTGTTTTTTAGGATATTTTGGAGTTTAGCTTATTTTTCAGCTACATGCTAGCTGTTTTGGCTAATTTGTGCTTTTCTTTTTAAGTTCCAGGCCTTTAAGAATCTCCACTTCAGAAGATTTACGCTAATTCTATAAACGGTTGAAGAATCTTAGTAGACAAAAGAACATCAAAACCGGAGCTAAAACTCCAGTGTTACATGGTTAATTAATTCTGGTTCCAAATTTGACCTGTAAGTGGTGGGAAAAAAGCCCTTACCTGTAAGAATGATTTTTGTCTTCTTTGACTTTTGTGATGCTCTGTTTTTTTCTGTTTTGTTCATTCCATCTTAACTTAAATTGGTTCCATTTACTCACGGACCACTTTTGATGGATTTATTTGATAGATCAATATCATATTTGTATTTGTGTGTTATACGTTTATGAAGTCTAGAGTGAAACAGAAAAAAGTGCATGTTTGGGAGAGTCATATTGAATTTCTGGCCGCCATATTGGATTTTAGGCAAAAATCCGGGTGGCCCAGAAGCTTTCTTTTCAAAAGTATGCCTCAAAAAAGATAAATCCTTTCAGAAAACTTTGACTGGAATAAAGGGTCATTTTTACCCGCCTTGGACCTGTCATCATCATTTTAAGCTCCTCCCCTAAACGATGCAAGTCTTGAAATGCTGCTTCCAGCATACGCTTAAAAACCTCAAAACAGTGTCACATCACTCGTTTATAAATACCTGCAATCAATCTGTCATGATTCAACCATCAGCACTCACCTCCGTCCACCAGAGGGAGCCCTCGCCAGAGTATTGACCTCCACTGCCTCACTACGAATCCCATCAGCCACCTTCCTTCCAGCACAGCTGATCACCATCAGCATTTGAACAACCACCAGTCACTTCTATTTTGCGAAGTCTTGTTTTGCCTCGCAGACATTCTGAGCAACGTTATTCCCTGTCCTTCGCCTGTTTTCTTGTTTATCTGCCTCACCCTTGTGATCTTGACCTCGGCCTGAATTTAGACTACGTTTTATGTCTTGCCCATGCTCAACTTCATTAAAACGTTTGCATATGGATCCAAATGACTCCATCTCTCCTTTACACAAGCTTAGTCTTTTGCATTTTGCCTCAATTGCTCAATGTTTTTTTTCTTAATTGTTAGTATCTTTAGAAGTTTTTTTTTTCAACTATTTCCTACTTAAATCCACAAAATAAAATGTGTAAAAGAGAATAGCGCTTGAATTAATCATACAAAAGCACCTGTCTGTGTCTTTTACAATCAATGTAGAGACCGTCACTATTAATCTTTGAATAAACTCTGATGTCTCTGATCCTTCAGGTACTACTTCAAAGTACAGGCCAAGAATGTGTTCGGTTTGGGACCGGTCAGTGAGACACTCACTTATGTCACTGAATCAGGTTTGTCTGCCAATAATATTTTCTGCAAGTAAACATGTGCAAGAACCGCTGAAACTGAAACCGTATTTACTTTGATGAAGTGCGTGGCGTTCGGCGGAGCAGATGTGCATTGCATCATTCCGTCTGGTGGTCTTTCTTCCCCCCTCCCCTTTGCCCCCCCAGAAGATTACATTTAACTGCAGAGCTGTCTTCTCTCCTCTTGATAAAATATCCACATTCCTTCTTTCAGATGATCCTCTTCTCATTGAAAGGCCACCTGGTGAGTCTGTGTTTTGTTAGCGAATTATATTGAAGTCATTACAAATACTTTGAAAACTAATTTGGAGTTTTCCCAGATTCTCTTCTGCCTTCAAATGTTTATGTCTTTTTCTTAAAGCTTTGGTTTCCTGATCCTCTTTTACCCTTTACAGGTGGAGAACCGATCTGGATCCCTTTCACCTTCAAGTACAACCCGGCTCACAGCAGCTGCAGAGGCAGCCAGTACGTCAAACGGACCTGGTACAGGAAGTTTGTGGGTGTGGTTCTGTGTAACTCGCTGCGATATAAAATCTTCATGGGCGATGGTCTGAGAGGTGAGACAACACATGCAACACATAGGTGCCAAAGTAATGGCCCGGGGGCCGGATCCGGCCCTCCAGATAATTTAATTTTACTGTTATTAATAGTCCGATGTTATCTTGGACTCATTTCTAACTTGTATCATTTTGTCAAAATATATTTTTCTGGAGAGTGAAATATTGAAAGTAATTAAAGGTTTAAGTTGATTTATTCTGGAATAATATTCATGACTTTTTATTATTCATAATTATGTTAAAAAGTTACAGTTTTAAAGTTTTAAAAATTTGCATTCTGCTAGGTTTTTTTTTAACTGTTTTGGCATTTACTAAAGTATTTTTTGGCTACTTTGAAGTTTAGCAAATATTTCAGCTACATGCTAGCTGTTTTGCTAACTTAGACTTTTTTCAGTTTATTTTTTTATTTTTTTTGTCCACTTTGGAGTTTAGCTAATATTTCAACTAAATGCTAGCCGTTTTGTCTAATTTATTCTTTTTAGAAGTTTTTTGCACTGTTTTGGAGTTAGGATAATATTTCAGCTGCATGCTAGCTGTTTTGGCTAATTCAGACTTTTTCAGTTTTTTAGGCTATTTTTTCCAGCTACATGCTAGCTGTTTTGCTAACTTAGACTTTTTTCTGTTTATTATATTTTTTTTTTGTCCACTTTGGAGTTTAGCTAATATTTCAACTAAATGCTAGCCGTTTTGTCTAATTTATTCTTTTTAAAAGTTTTTTACTCTGTTTTTGGAGTTAGGCTAATATTTCAGCTGCATGCTAGCTGTTTTGGCTAATTCAGGCTTTTTCAGTTTTTTAGACTATTTTTTCCAGCTAGTTGTTGTGGCTAACGTAAATTTTTATTTTTGTCTTTTTTGGCATTTAGCTAACATTTTAGCTGCTTCAGTTTTTTCAGCAATTGGCTTTAGTGATTTCAGCTATCAACGTCACCGTTTTCAGCTATCAGTATTATCATCTTCAGCGGGCAAATTCAGCTTACAGTATTCCCACTAGCATTATCGCAGGTAATGTTACATATCTAGTTTATAATAATGTTAAAAAGTTACGGTTTTAAAGTTTTAAAAAAGTCGTTTTTTAATGGTTCAATAAATGTTTATTTGTTCGACCCGCAACTTTTTGGATTTTAGCCCCTTGTGCATTTGAGTTGCACTAGAACATTAGAATCAACTCCCCTCTGGTTTCTCTGCAGATTTGTTTCACAGCATAGGAGATACAGTCGGCCAGGGTGAAGATCACTGCCAGTTTGTTGACTCCTACCGCGATGGAAGAACCGGCCCCATCTCTCATCATCTGACCTCAGCACAGGGTAAAAACACAACATCAAACATGGGAAGCATTTGTATTTTGTGTATCTTCTTTTTTGCGCTGTTGGAACAGCTGTGCAGGGCAGATTTACAGTTTCAAACTGAATGCCATATGCTTTTCATCTCTGCAAACCCTGTTTTAATCACACCATAACTGATCAGATGAATACCGTAACCTTAAGGCTGTTTTTGGCTCCGATTCATATCAGCACATCATTCTCTGACTTTCATCCAAAGAGCAAGTGTGTTTGACAATTTTGTGTTTTTTTATTTTTCAATTGCTATTTTTTTTTCAAGCGACAGGTCAAAAACCCAAAAAGTCAATTTGCTTAGATTTTCATCAGAATTTATCAAAATCCATATCGATTATAATTGAAATTTGAATGTTTAATAGTCTAGTATTTACAATTTTTATTTGTATACTTTTTGTTCTTTTTTTGCATAAATGTAACATGAGAAAAGCAGACAGAAAATGATTAGTTGCGGGATAAATGTAAGTTTGTTTATTTAATCGGCATTTAATCTTTAATAACTCAATTCTTGCTTTTTATAATTCACTCTTTTAAATTAGTGCTTGCTTAGAATGCAGTCCTATAGTCTATTTCTTTTTTCCTTTGTTACTTTGGTGCCAAGTCATTCACTACGTCCCCCCGTGTGGTTCTGGGTTTGCTCACCGTTCTTGTGATTACTTTGACCCAACAGGGTGAGATCTTCCCCAGATGGAGGGAGTTTATCAGTGGTCTTGTGTTTTTTCAATTTCCTAATTTATTATTTTTTTTACAATAAGCTGCTTAGTTATTGTAGATTCAGTCTTCCAGTCTGGTGCAGGTCAGCCATTTTGTTTCTGGTGTCCCGTGATAGCTCTTTGGTCATGGTCATAGTGGAATTTGGACTGTGACTGTTTGAGGTTGTGGACAGGTGTCTTTTATATAGATAACGAGTTTAAACAGGTGCCATTGATACAGGTAACGAGTGTCTGTGAGAGACAGGAATCTTGCTTGTTTGTTATTGAGAAAATACTTATTTTTCACCATAATTTACAAATAAATTCTTTAAAAATCAGAAAATGTGATTTCTTTGATTTTTTTTTTAAATTTTGTCTCTCATAGTTAAAATATGATGAAAATTACAGACCTCTCTCATCTTTTTAACCCTGCTATCGCTGATAATCCAGTTATCTGGAGAACATCAAAAGTCCTGTAAAACAGTGAATTACCTGATTTCGGCTAACACGAAGCATTTCATATTTTCCTTGTTGCAGGATATTACCGAGCCTACAGACAAGAACCGGTTCAATTTGGAGCCATCGGTCCGCGTTCGGCCCACTCAATCGTGGGCTGGTATGAATGTGGGGTCCCCATCCCCGGGAAGTGGTAACACTGGAGGAAGAAGAGACATCTGTGTCGTCTGTTCACACCAGAGAGAACAAGGACCCCACTAGGAACGTGTTGCAGCTTTGACAAAGAGAAATTGGTACTCCAGTGTATTTCACTACAATGCACTTTTTATATAAAGCAATCTGTATATGAGGAGAAAAAGAGGCATGTGTGCTCATCTTAACTGCTTGTCATCTTGTATTATTCCATAAACTGATCTTTATCCAGTGTTATTTATGTCATCAATGGTCAAATTAGTAATCTTGGGTTTTGATGAGAACTGTCAAATGAGCATCCCTCTATTTAAAGGGATAACACTGATCTCACAAGAGAAAACTTTAATAAAAGTTGAGTTTTACTGTCAGCCCATTTCTTTTTGATCACATTTGTTTAGAGCAGCAGTCTTTCTATTTCCTTAAGCGGTGCAGTCATGGTTTCCCACTTATGCCATCGTTATTCACAAGAGAAATACATTTTCAATTTGTTTTTAGTATTTTAATCTTGTCATATTTTTGGTTTGATCCACGGTCCGGCGCGTTTTCATGTCATATACATTTCATTTTGTGATTATTTGCAAATAATAAGTGGTCGGAAAATACTGTAAATTAAAATAAATTAATCGTGATTAATCGTGATTAATTTAAAATTGATCGCGATTAATCGCGATTAATTTTGCTCCAGGTTTGCGATTAATTCAATATTTTTTTTTAATCGATTCCCAGCCTTAGTATTTACTATTGCTTATGAGTGTTTTTTCTATATTGAAGTTTCAATGCGGCTCTAATGTATCAAAATATTAGCAATTTTTTATGTTAGGGTGAATGCATAGAACTAGGTTAAAAAAAAATATGAATTAAATGGTCAAATAGGGGATAAAAAAGGAGAAAGTGGACATTTAAAGCAAAAAAACACCACAAAAATGATTTTAAAAAGTTGGAAAATGTCCCATTTAAAGCATGTATAGCTCATTTTCTAGTGTTTTGCTACTTTAAATTTGTTTAAATATTGTTTTTTTTTTTTTACCAACCTTTTAATGATCATCACATGAGAATCAAAGTTAAACATAAGAACAAATATTTGCTCAGGAACTGTTGATGATTGAATAAAGGTGCTATGAAAACCACAGCAGTTTAAAAGCATGATTCATATTGTGTTTTTCTCTGTAGTCTCATTGTTTTTTTTCTTCATGGAAAACTTTCAGCAGATCCAGATTTTTGAATGTAATGGAAAATCTGAGATAACAGATAAGATCGATCAGAGCCCGATGGGACGACATTGTAAAATTACAGAAGACAGAGCCCCAAAAAACTGACTCCAAAACCACGACGGTCCAGAAAATATGTCAAAACATTCACATGAAACTGAAACTTGAGACTGTTTGCCAAACTAATAGTCTTCAGGAGTTTTTTGTCAATGCATTGCTGTGTTTTCAGACATATTGCTTATAAGACATCAGCTGAGAACTGCTGCTGCGCATCCATTTGAACAAAGTTCTGAAATCATTTCAAAGTAATCTGGGCTGAAAAAGATTGTTCCAAGCTGGTAAAAGCTCAAGATGGTTGCCAATCCTCCCTGGAGTGGACGTTCCACAAGATTTTCCTCAAGGTCAGAAGAAGAAAGTGAAGCTGAGATCACAGTTTATGGAAGACTGCACGAGTCTGACGGATCAAGGACAAATCTTGGATGAATGTGATGAAACCAGCAGACATTTACTGGAATAAACAACATAAAATCCCATAGACCAATGGCCCTGGGGCCGTATCCGGCCCTCCAGATCATTTTATTGTATTGTTATTAATGACCCAATGTTATCTGGCGCTTAGTTTTAACTTCTATAAGTTTGAAAAAATATATTTTTATGGGGGTAAAATGATTTAAGGTTTAAGTTGATTTATTCTGCAATAATATGCCTTTTTATTATTCATATATATGTTCAAAAGTTATGGTTTTAAAGTTTTAAAAATTGGTATTTTCCTCGATTTTTTTGAGTATTTTGACATTTACTAAGATTTTTTTAAGTTATTTCGGAGGTAAGCTAATATTTCAGCTGCCTGCTAGCTGTTTTGGCTAATTTAGGAATTTCAAGTTTTTAAGCTACTTTGAAGTCCGGCTATTTTTTCAGCTTCATGCTAGCTGCTTTCGCTAACCCAAGTTTTTGTTTAGTTTAGTTTTTTAGGCTAATTTGGCATTTAGCTAATATTTTAGCTGGCTATCAGGTTCAGTGTTTTCAGCTATTTCAGCATTTTCAGCTATCAGCTTCAGCGTTTTCAGCTATCTATTTCAGCATTTTCAGCTATCAGCTTCAGCATTTTCAGCTATCTCAGCATTTTCAGCTATCAGCTTCAGCGTTTTCAGCTATCTCAGCATTTTCAGCTATCAGCTTCAGCGTTTTCAGCTATCTATTTCAGCATTATCAGCTTCAGCGTTTTCAGCTATCTATTTCAGCATTTTCAGCTATCAGATTCAGTGTTTTCAGCTATCTATTTCAGCATTTTCAGCTAGCAGCACTCACTTCTTTAGCGGCCAAATTCTGCTTACAGCATTCACACTAGCATTATTGCAGATAATGTTATATATATATATAATTTAGAATTACGTTAAAAAGTTTTAAAAATTTAGTTTTAGCGTGTTAAATAAATGTTTATCCTCTTCGGCCTGCAACCTAAGGTGTCTTTTGGATTTTGGCCCCCTGTTTCGATTGAGTTTGACACCCCTCCCATAGACAGTAAAAGATCAAAGTAAAGTATTACTTCCTTAAGGTTTTTTGTTTACAGTTTCCTTCAAAACGTGCGTGCAGTCCGTTGAGTTGACTTGAACTTAGGAAGAAACAGAAGAAAGTTTTGAAGGTGGAGGTGACGGTGATGCGTAAGGTAATCGTAGCAATCATTTTAGTATTCCCGAAAAATGAAAAAGTGGCTCCAAGAGATCTCAGACATCGCAGTCTGGAGAAGTTATGGGATTATCAACAATAATGAGTGGAACCCTCAAGCTCCCAGGCTTCTGGTAAAGGTTTGTGAGTGAGAAAGCATCTCCACTCCAGACGGGGCAAAGGGATGTTATTTTTTTACTGACAGAATGGAAAAATAACATTTGGATATGATGGAAATGGTCATTTACACTGAGGTGAGGGTGTTTTATAACATTGACTAGTGATCATGGTTTAGGACACATCTCATTGCTTTTTTAATAAAAAAAAAAAATAAAAATAACATTCCACAATCAATATTCAGTTATTAATAACACTATACATACATTTTGAAAGATCAAAAGGTTTCCACACGGGACGTCCTCCTTCTCTATTCTCTCCTGAATATCTTTCCTCACATCTTCAAATCAAACTAAGATGAGTGCTCAGGTCCTTTTGAGTCGGTACTGGTCATTGTTGCAGTCTGTCACTTGCAATGCTGTCAGTAGTTCTGTATCTTAATGGAAGGCTGTCCATGACACATTATGACACACCAAGTTCTACTACCAGCCTGAAGGCTAGCCAGACATTTTACTTTATAAAATATTGCTTTAAGAAACCAAATATTTACAGTACAAAAATAAATGAAATCAGACATTCACTGTACGAAATCTCTGTTTCCATTATATATATGTGCGAAACTTTCTCGAAATTTAAGAAAAGAACAATTTTGTACTTATATTGATTCCTTAACTTATGTGAATAAACACAAACTAACTCACATAATGAGTCATTCAATTGGAAAATTTACATTCAATTTTCTGACATGATACTAGCGCTAATCATCATCTATCAAAGGAGACGTCGGCGTCCTATTCAGGATATGGAGCGGCGAGCTACGTGGGAGTGGCTACGGATGATTTTACAGAGTGAATCCTACGATCCCGCATGACACGATCAACTTCTTATATGGGTGGTGCTTTGGGACCTTATGCGGCATCTAATTTAGCGTTTCTCAAGTCACTTATTTAATCCAGAAAAAGCGATTCTATTGCAGTTTTGCAAAATATGTCAACTTCGATATCTCTAAAAACGGCTCCTCCATCCAGAAAAACTTCTTAATAATCAGAACTTTTACAAAACTCAAGTTATCTAAAGCCAAGAAATTCAGATTAGAGGGATAACAGATGGAGTCTTATCCCGGACAAGCCCCCAATTGATGTTACACCCCTGTCTAGGGGATTGTAAAAGGATGTAACTTAAAGGTTGAAAAAAAATAAATATATACAACAAATACTCTCCCAAGAAAACCTAGGCTAAAAAATAAGACGTGAAATTATTTACAGAAAATTTTGAACTAAAAAAAATCAAAAATATCCAAAATACCAGGACCAAAGTCTGTAAGAATGGTCAAACAACGTAAATTCTCTGTTGCTACCAGCTGGGTGGGCGTTCCAACAGATGATGTGGCAGTATTTTAATACTAAGCTGGAGGTCCTCGTCCAATCAGGTGCTCCAGATAATTTGGATACCAATCTGCAAACAGATATGAGGGGAAAAAACAGGGAAAAAGGCAGAAAAACCTCCAACCCCTGCCAAAAAAAAAAAAAATCAAAAGAGACAGAAACACATTCCAAAAGTACAAACAAAACAAAATATAAGGCCTGAGCCGTAAAAAAAGTATTCTGAAATGTTCTGTTTCCATCATGTGAATTTATTATAGCTAATTCAATGGAAATGCATTTGCTATTTTTGCTATTGATTAAATAATTTATTATTGAATAATCATTAAAATGAGGCAATACAAGAGATAATGAAAAATATTACTAGACCTAGAGTAAAACTAACAATAACTAATTTCTAGCCATTTATGCTGTTTAAGAATATGATAACAGTGAGATTTGGGATTGATGGAAAAAGGGGAAAAAATGACCCAAAAAAATGTTGGTTTTCCTTTCTTTCTTTTTCAGCTTGTAATATCTACACAGGTTGGATTTTACCCAAATTTAGTCAATTTATTGCCGTGTTTTTATGTACCATGGAGGTTTTTGAACAGTGAATGGAGGCCGGAGTCTCTGAGGCAGCCTCTACACGACCATAAAACTCAGCACTAAAAGACACTGTCAGGTCAGTCTAATGGCAGTAAATCTCTCTTTGTTGGGAAAATGTATTTTTGGTTTAAATAACTGAACACTGTCTACAAAGTTCTTAAATACGTGCAACTTTATTCATTTTGGAATTTGTAAAAGATTTGCCAAAGTATCTGAGCATAAAAACAACGACTTTACGTGCTTTTCAAATACAGTTTTGTGACATCATCTTCGGTTTGTGTTTTTTTATGACGGAAAAGAAAGAAAGTCACCATAAATACTGGCAGCAGCGAGGCCTCCACGTAACAAAACAGCATCAGCATCCTGCAGTAGAAGTTGTATGGACTTTTCAAACAATTCACCGAACTCTACAAGGATGTCCCAGTTAGCTGTTCTTAATAAGCATTAGATAAAAATAAAGTAGCTTCTATTTCTTGTTTTCTTGCGGGAGCTTGTTATAAACATATTTTATAGACTCTGTCTCCTTTACATCCCACTGTGAGCACAGAAAAAGGTCACCCTGAGATCAGCCTTGCCAGCACAAAGCCTCAGATTCAAGTTTTCAGATGAGAGAGTTTCAGATTTCAATATGAAGTGTTTGCCAAACTGTGGTTGTGAGACCTCCCTACACCCCAACACGTCATCGCGCATACCCAGCTGTCGCCCTGTCTCCTCACTCGGACTCTGCTTTCACGGCTCGATTCATCTCTGGATTTTGTGTTTGTGCTCTGGTAGCTGCGGTCTTTGAAATGTGCTTTCCATCTTTTCAAACTCACAAGTGATATTTGGTCTACTTGCTGCCAGGTGCACTAAGACTGTTAAGGGTTTCGTGATAACGTTTATCTTTTTGTATCAAAGTGTTGACGGTAGCAAGTGGCTTTGATTTGCCAGAATCAACGACTTTATCCTGGTTAGCTGTTCTTTCTCCATTGTGTGCTAATTGATGTTACCTCCTATAGGGTTACCTCCAGAGGTTCTGGTTCACACCAAATCATGCGTCCACATTCTCTTTTGACAAGTGTCATATTTGCCAAAATTTGTCAAAAACGTTTGTCCAAAGGTGTGTTTGTAAACTAGATATGAGTGGGAGGAGCTACTACCTACATTCTTAGCCGAATGGCTACATGGAAGCATTGACTAAATATTTCTTAGATAATACATCTGCCGTTGTGTGGTTACTGTTCCGGTCCGGCAAGAAAGCAATTTCAATTTATCGGTCGATCTTCATTCCAATACTCATTCACCAAAAGAACGAGATCGCAAATACAAGCGTCTGAAGTGAGCTCCCTGCATTGGGTGGGTGGACGCTCCCTTAGACATGGAGGAGAAGCTCAGTCACCCTCAGACAGTTCAGAGTAGAGCCGCTGCTCCTCCATATCAAGAGGAGCCAGTTGTAGTCTGGATGCCTCCTGGACGCCTCCCCGGGGAGGTGTTCTGGGCATGTCCCCCTCGGCAGAGGCCCCTGGAAAGACCCAGGAGACTACGTCTCTCGGCTGGCCTGGGAACGCCTTGGAGTCCCCCCAGAGAAGCTGGAGGGAGTGGCCGGAAACAGGGAAGTCTGGGAAACTTTGCTGAGATTGCTGCCCCCACAACCTGATCCCAGATGAATGGATGACATAAAATGTTGAGAGATCAGGTCGATTTATTTTTCAGAGCTTTGGAAGTCTCATCTCCATGTCTGGGTTCATGAGATCATTCAGAGATTCTCCCGGTACGGTGAGCTTTGCCATCTACTCCAGTAGCTGTGTCTGAAGGACAGCCGCTGTCAGCGGTACTTCCGCGTTTCCATGATCCAGTTTGTCGACTTGCTGTCCCATACTAACGCGGAGGGAAAAAATAAAAACAAGAATGAAATTAGAGAAAAGTTTTTAAAATATTATCTCTATGGAAAAAGAAAAAAATTTACAAAGTTCAGGAGTAAAATGATCAAGATTCTCCTCCGTGTTGATCAAGTCATTAACACGTCATGTGCCAAAGCTTGAGTCTCTGATTGGTTTACGCAACTTGAACATGAGTACATATGTAATGTTCCTTATTTTCCGGAGTATAAGTCGCACTTTTAGGAGAAAAATAATACGTTTCAGAACAAATCCACCTAGCCCAGTGTAGCTAAAAAATATAAAGAAATACAAGAATACTTATCTTTCGATCTGTTTAAGAAAAATATCAAAGTTTAAGAGGAAAACAATCAAAATATCTGCCATTTTTGTTTTGGACAACACTTCTTCTGTCGCTGTCAGCTGCCAATACTTCAGACGCAGCGCCCTCTAGTGGTTGTTAGTGGAAACAGTCGCTAAAAGTCAAGAAAATAACAAATATATGAGCACATTGATGTCTTAAAAATAAATCACACACAAATAAGTTGCTCCTGAGTATAAGTCGCACCCCTGGCTAAACTATGAAAAAAAAAAGCAACTTATACTCCAGAAAATACGGTCCTAAACCAAAACTACAAAATGAAAAAAAAAGTAATGAATTCATTTTGGTTAAAGACACCATTAAGATCACAATATTTGCTGCTCTTTTTGCAACTGCAACTAAAGACTTTAGCGAGCACCAAACGGCATAAAAATACTAATCTGTATTAAAGTGTGCTCCTGCGTGCATATTTTCAAGAACGCAGACTTCTAAAGTTTATTGAATCACCTCAGCCTCTTGTCAAATGCCAGCGCCTCAGATTTTCTATTACTTCATTATTACACCTCGCTTCTGCAGCAGATACGAATACATCATCGGAAAGTCTGTGCCAGTGGGAGGCGGTGCCAGACGCGCTTTTTCTTGATAATCAAAACACAAACTTGGCTGGACGATCTTATTTTTGACAAGTTTATTGTTTTGGAAGGTATATCTTTCCGTGTTGACTTTCCGGTATGTTGGCTCCTATTGTTCCCTTTGAAAACACGAGTTCATTAAAACCCAAACGTGTGAACAAAGCCAAACTGTCTTTATCAAAACACATGTTCCCTACAGATAACTGAGAACTATGCTACCAGGAAAATCCTTGTCTGGAAAATAGCAGTATTTATGATTACAGTCTTTTGAGACACTATTCTTTCATGTGACGGAATGTCACATTGTACTCAACCTTCAAGGAAAATTATCATGTAATATTCCACCTAAAAATTGCAAATGGGTATAAATGATTGTCCAAAACTCTTGTATTTGTGTGAGAAGTTTAAAAGCTTTTATGAGGAAGTTGCATCAACTTTCCAGGAAACTCTCAGAGAGAATGAAGTAATTGCTTACAGTTTAAGCAAGCTGCTGTTTAATATAAAGCAGACAACAGAAAGTGTGGCACAGAAACTGTAAGGCAGGGATGTCAAACTGGATCGCACAGGAGGCCAAAATACACCAAAGGTCACGGCCCGAACAGGATAAACATTTAGTGAACACTCTAAAACTACATATTTAAAACGTTAAAACCGTAACTTTTTAATATAATTATGGATTAGATATATGGCATTACCTATGATGATGCTAGTGGGAATGGTATAAGCTGAATTTAGCCGCTGAAGATGCTGAAATTGATAGCTAAATACGCTGAAGCTGACAGCTGAAAACACTAAAGCTGATAGCCAGCTCAAGTATTAACTAAATGCCAAATTAGCCTAAAAAATAAAAAAAAAAAAAAAAAAAACTTAGGTTAGTCAAAAGAGCTGACACATGGCTGAAAAAATAGCTTAACTTCAAAACGGCGTAAAAAACTTGCATCTTTTTAATGCCTAAATTAGCCAAAGCATGTCGCTGAAATATAACTCAATATTAGCCTAAAAACTGAAAAAAGCCTAAATTAGCCAAAAAAAAGCTAGCGTGTAAATATTAGCTAAACTCCAAAACAGCCTAAAAAAAACAAAAAAAAGCCTTAATTAGCCAAAACTCACTAACATTTATCTGAAATATTAGCTAAACTCTAAATTAGCTTAAAAACTGAAAAAAGCCTAAATTAGCCAAAAAAAACTAGCGTGTAAATATTAGCTGAACTCCAAAATAGCCTAAAAAACAGAAAAAAAGTTAAATTAGCCAAAAAAAGCTAGCGTGTAAATGTTAGCTAAACTCCAAAACAGCCTAAAAAAACAAAAAAAAGCCTTAATTAGCCAAAACTCACTAACATTTATCTGAAATATTAGCTAAACTCCAAATTAGCCTAAAAACTGAAAAAAGCCTAAATTAGCCAAAAAAAAACTAGCGTGTAAATATTAGATTAACTCCAAAATGGCCTAAAAAAAACAGAAAAAAAGGTTAAATTAGCCAAAACAGTTAGCATGTAGCTGAAATATTAGCTAAACTCTAAAATAACCTAAAAAATCTTAGTAAACGGCAAAATAGTCCTAAAACCTAGCAGAATGCAAATTTTTAAAACTTTAAAACTAACTTATTAACATAATTTTGATTAATAAAAAGGAAGGAATATTTTTCCAGAATAACTTCATTTAAATCTTAAATAACTTTCAATGTTTTATTCTCCATAAAAATATATTTTGTCAAAATTATACAAGTTCAAAATGAGCGTAAATTGACATCGGGCCATCAAAAACTGAAATAAAATGATCTTGAGGGCCGGATCCGGCCCCTGGGCCTTGACATTGACACATGTGCTGTAAGGGCTCATTTTGTCTCGCTCAGCTCATTTGCAGAACCGAACCGACTTCCTCCTCTCTGCTCTTTGCTCCAGACCTCAAAGGAAATTTTGCAAAACTCAGTTGGACATTTATTCTGTGCATCTTTATTATTTACATCTTTTAACAGCAATTAGGCTTTAAACTTCTGCAGATTCAAAGTTTTTTAGTATTTCTATGACCTGTTAGAGACATCAGTCATGTTTATCTCAACCAAGGAAAAAAAAAAAGTAAATATTTGTTCAAAAATAAATTCCTTAACACCAGAAAACAGTTTAGAGAATGTGTATGGGAAAATATTAGTGGAGACTTTCACTTTAAATTCCAAAAAAAGTAAAAGATCGCATCTTGAAAACCCATTTCAAAGCAAAGAAATGGAAAATTTACAGTGTTGCTTCCTCTTGAGGAAGTCGATATTTCACTTTAAGCCTTCCTAATCACTCTGCATTGAAAAAAAAAAAAAAAAAAACATCCTCAATGGGAGATGTTTGGAAACGGCACCACGAGTTCTTCTCCAACATCACGACAGCAACAGAAAATGCTGGCTGTCTGCAGGCCGACGGCGGCCAACAAGCGGAAGCACGTGGAACGGAGGACAGAGCACGCCGTGAGATCTTTGTGGACAGTGTGTTAACAGTTTGGAGGCAGAGAGACGAGTTAAAGTGAAGAACATGTGTGTGCCCGTCGTAAAACAATGTTTTATTAACATATTTAAGACTTTAAAGCTAAAGAAAAAAATTGCCACAAAAGTGCACAAACACTCAGATTTAGGTGCTTTTTTCCAGGATTTAACACAAATATTGTTTTCTGTATTTATGACAGTATATGCTACTTTTTGACTTACTCTATTACCATCATCGACCAGAAGAACTGCAGCCTCCTGCCAAAACACGAAAGCTTCAGAAACAGGAGAACAGATTGTGACAGATGGAGCTCAAACAGCATTATTTTACTTTTTCTGCAAAGCTATTCTGGCTCGCACATGATTCGCCTCACGGATGCATTTTTTAGTAAACTTTAGTCAAAAGTACGGTGGCCCTGAAGTGTAAATTCAAATCACCCAGCCCAAAAATATATTAAAATTACAACAATACAAAACAAAAAGAGACAAAGCAAAAGGTAATACTAAAAAATAAATAAATAAAAGCAAATCACAATTAAAACGAGAGAAAATGAAAAAGAAAGTTTGAGGAAACAAAAGTAATAATTTCCAGAAATAAAAATGTAACAAATTTTGTGATGACTTCTTATATGTAGTTATTTATTTTATTTATTTATTTAGTGATATGAAATGTGTTTTTGTGGTTTGCATCTCAAGGCCACCGTACAAAAGTTTGCTTTTTGAGTCACTCAGAGAAACCTTTTTTTTCAGTTTTACCGTCTGATAAATGGAGAATAAAAAAAACTGTTTCCACTTCAAATAAGCTTTGTTGTTCTGGAGCATGTGCGTTCTCGTCCTGTATATTTAGATATGAAGATTAAAAAAAAAAAGGGGTAATTATTTATTAAAAAAATAATAAAAGGTTTGCAGACAGAGGAGCCTCTGCTGATCTTTACTTATTTAAAAAACTCTTATTTTAATATCTTCTTTAAACACTCAGTTATTTGTTTGTTTGTGATTTATCATTTTGACAATAATATATTAATATATTGATGAAAATCGTGTTTTGGGTGTTTATAACATGTTCTTGTGCCATTTTTCTAAAGGAAATATGTCAAAATAAATGAAATCGCAAGAGAAAAAAATGTCAAATGAAGAAGAAGGAAACCATATATTAGTCACTCTGGAGTATAAGCCGCACTTTTGGGAGAAAAGTCTGACGTTTTCAGAACAAATTCTCCAAGCCCAGCGCAGCTATATATAGATACAAGAAAATTAATCTTTTAATCTGTATAAGAAAAATATCAAAGTTTAAAAGGAAAACAATCAGATTCTCTTCCATGTTTGTTTTGGACGACACTTCTTCTGTCGTTGTCAGTAGCAAATACTTCGAATGCAGCGCCCTCTAGTGGTTGTTAGAGAAAACAACTGCTAAAAGACAACCAGAGTTTACTGGGAAAATAACACCAAAAAAACTCCACAAATCAGTCACTCCTGAGTATAAGTTTCACCCCTGGCTGAAATATGAATAAAACTGTGATTTATACTCCAAAACGTTGTTGAATATTTTTTTTCATTCAAATCATTGTGAATCAGTAGCAGACAGAAAATGCCATTTGAAAAAGCTTATAGATGTTATGCGGAACTTACAAACAACAATCTCCCTGCTCCGCTCTATTCTGATAAATCCACTTGTAGACTAATAACGAATTTTTTTAGCCCCATTGAAACTAATAAGAATTTTTCCAATTTATGCAATTCATGCAATTAATACCAGCTAGCATTTTTATTAAATCCATGCTTGTACTTTTAGCATTTAAAATTTCACGCAATTTTTTTACAATTTTGGGGAATTATTGCAATTTTTTTGTCTATGCAACATACTTTCTTTTGTTTTAGCTAGTTTGCTTTCTACTGATGAGGATTTTGAACTAATTAGGAGTTAAACTGGTATTTTAGCAACGTGCTAGGTTGTTTTGGCTAATTTAGCACCTACTGTGGTTCTTTGGGCTAATTCTGAATTAAGCTAATATTTTAGGAAATGTGCTAACTTTTTTAGCTAACTTGACGTCTGAAGAGAATTTTTGGGCTAGCTCTGAGATAATCTAGTATTTAGCAATATGTTTATTTTTTGGCTAATTTTGAATTTACTAAGGTTTTTGGGCTATTTTAGAGTTAAGCTAGTATTTTTTCAAAATGTTAGTTTTTTTTTTGGCTAATTTGGCATCCATTGGGGTTTTTGGGCTAATTTTGAGCTAAATTACTGTTTTACCAATATGCTAGCTTTTTGGCTATTTTACCATACTGAGGCTTATGAGGCTAATTCTGAATTAAGCTAATATTTTTGCAATGTGCTAACTTTTTTGGCTAATTTGACGTCTGAAGAGAATTTTTGGGCTAGCTTGGAGTTAAGCTAGTATTTAGCAATATGTTTATTTTTTTGGATAATTTTGCTTTTACTAAGATTTTTGGGCTATTTTAGAGTTAAGCTAGTATTTTTTCAAAATGTTAGGTTTTTTTTGGCTAATTTGGCATCCATTGGGGTTTTTTGGGCTAATTTTGAGCTAAATTACTGTTTTCATGACTATTTTTTGCAACTGTAAAATTACCTGCATGAAGCCCAATGAGGCAAAATTCTTTGTGATTTTGGGCTGTATAAATACAATTTAATTGAATTGAATTGTTTTACCAATATGCTAGCTTTTTGGCTATTTTGCCATATAGGCTTTTAAGGCTAATTCCGAGTTAAGATAGTATTTTAGCAATGTGCTAGGTTTCTTGGCTAATTTGGGACCTACTAAGGATTTTTTGGCTTTTTAGAAGATAGCTAACATTTGAGCTAAATACTCAGTTTTTTGGCTAATTTGGCATCTACTGAGGTTTGGGGCTAAATCTTAGATCACACCTTTACGCAATTTCCAATTTACAGATTTTTTTTCAATTTTTCAAGAAATTCTTCAAATTATTTGGGAACTTAATGCAATTTCGGCAACTTCAAGTCTTCTAGCAATTTTAGCAGTACGCAAATTCCTTCGGCAATTACAGTAAATTTCTTCAGCAAAAAGCATTCGCACTAGCATCATCACAGGTAATGCAACTTTTCTAGTTTTTTATTGTTGTTGAATATATATTCGTCCAGATATGTAATTATATTCTGTTTTAAGACATGGATGTAAATACGTTCAAAACAACCCCTGGAGAGTTACTGAGGCCTTCATCTGTGCCAACGCTGGCATCTGATCATGGCTGATGTGGAGATGAAGTCACTCGCCTGCTGCCTGGAGGATTTTCACTAAATCACCTCTCATGGTCAGCAGGGAGTTGGGAGGGGGGTCACAGACAGATCTTGTTATCCTCATCCTGCCTTGAGAAATCTTTTGCAGACTTTCAGTTTACACACATGCAAGAAACGTCTCTCAGCTGGTCGCTTGAAGCTTGAAGTGGAAAAGAATCCCATTTAAGGGGCTGACAATAGAAACGGCGGCGGTGGGCACAAAACTCCCCAGACAAATGAAGGATCGACAGCGGGAAAGTGGCTCGGTGAGAAATTAGCCGCGACACCGGGAAGAATGCTTTGAGGGCCTCCTTCTCAACCCCGACCTCGGCGTTGACTGCCAACGGTGCATCTGTTTCTGAATACAGCTGAGACTGTGGAAAATCCCCTGGCAGGGAGACTCCATCACACACAAATGCATGAATTGTGACTTTATTTGTCTCCCTTCACGAAATCTCTCGACGTTTGCTACCTCGGTTTCCCCGTCGTGTCACCTGATCTGCGCCTCGTTTTTTTAAAACTGGAAACAACAACTGTTGTGACATTCAAACGGTTCTTCTGCTCAGAGGAACTCCTCGCTCACTCTTTCCATCCAGCTTTCCGCTCCCGCTTTTTCCATGTGAGGAAAGTGTTTGGACAGATAATAAAATATAACAGACAGGAGTAATGAGTAATTAAGAAAAATCACTGATACCTTCTCTTGTTACATGAGCTCATTGTGTATGACATTTGAAGTCAGCAGAGACCAATTTGTTGTAATTTTTATTGAATCCCACCGAACAATTAGCCTGTTAGATTCTAGATTTTCTACTGAATGTAGAATTTCTAACGAGCAAGTTTTCTTCTCTAAGGACAAAATTTTTTATTTCAGACTTTCTGACCTTTCAAGGCATGTGTCAAAGTCAAAGCCCGGGGGCCGGATCCAGCCGGATCGGCTATTTGGGTTTTTTTCAAGTATTTGAGCAACATGCTAGCTGTTCTGGCTAAGTTAGGCTTTTCTCTTTAGGTTTTCTAGACTGTTTTGAAGTTTAGCTATCTAATATTTCCACTAAATGCTAGCCGTTTTGGCAAATTTAGGCTTTTCTTTTTAAGTTTTTGAGGCTATTTTGGAGTTTAGCTATTTTTTAAGCTACATGACAGCTCTTTTGGCTAAGTTATGCTTTTCTTTTTAGGTTTTTTAGGCTATTTTGGGGTTTTTCTAATATTTCAGCTACATTCTAGCTGTTTTGGCTCAGCTAGGCTTTTCTTTTTAGGTTTTTTAAGGATGTTTTGAACTTTAGCTATCCAAAAGTTCCACTAAATGCTAGCCGTTTTAGCTAATTTAGGCTTGTTTTTCTTTTTTTAAGTTTTTGAGGCTATTTTGGAGTTTAGCTATTTTTTGAGCTACGTGACAGCTCTTTTTGCTAAGTTAGGCTTTTCTTTTTAAGTTTTTTAGGATATTTTGGGGTTTTTCTAATATTTCAGCTACATTCTAGCTGTTTTGGCACAGTTTGGCTTTTCTTTTTAGGTTTAGGATGTTTTGAACTTTAGCTATCTAAAATTTCCACTAAATGCTAGCCGTTTTAGCTAATTTAGGCTTTTTTTTTCTTTTTTTTAAGTTTTTTAGGCTATTTTGGAGTTTAGCTTTTTTTTTTTTTTTTAGCTACATGAACAGCCGTTTCAGCTAACCTAAGTTTTTTTTTTTTTGGCATTTAGCTAACATTTTGACTGGCTATCAGCTTCAGCGTTTTTTCAACTATTCAGTTCTGCGATTTCAGCTATCAACTTCAGTGATTTCAACTATCAGCTTCGGGGTTTTTAGCTATCTTTTTCAGCCTCTTTAGCAGCCAAATTCAGCTTACAAGATTTACACTAACATTATATCTTGTTCATAATAATGATAAAAAATGATCCTGATGAGTTTTGGATTTTGACCCCTGTGCGCTTGAGTTTGACACCCCTGTTTTAAGGTCTGTCGCTCCAATCCTGTGTGAGTCTAGAAGATTTATATAAGATCTGCTTAACTTTGGAGAACTTTTCTTGGGCAGTTATTTGTTTTTGCCCCTAACATGCTCAGGTCCTTATTTATGATGCCATAATAATTAAGAGGTCGGCGCCTTCGCCTTACAGGGAGGCACAAATGTCCCAGATGGGACATTTCTGTGTGGAGATTGAAAGCTCCCCTCGCACATTTGGGCACTCCGGCTTCCTCCTGCAGTCCACAAACAAGCTTCATAGGTTAACTGATTACTCTAAAGTGTGCATGTGTGTCTGGCGACCTGGGGGAACTTCGCCCAGATCCCGGACGAGCCCCCAATTTGTGTTTTGCTCCTCTAGATCCCCCCCAGACACATAAAGGGGCAAAACAGCCCAACAGCAGCCAGGACAGGCCCCCTGAAAAGTGATATAATGGGTTAAGAAAATGAATGGATGATGATTAAGAGGAAAAAAATCTGCCCTTTTCCACTGTATTTTACTTTGTCAGCTCAACATCTGTGTTTACCATTTGCTGCTTGAATAATTCATTTGCAATTACAGCCATTTCAAACCAATTATGGAAGTTTTTTTTTTTTTAATCCCCCATTTTTTGTTATTATTTTAAAACATCTTTTTAATCTAGTTCTCCAGGTTTTTTTTGTTTGTTTGTTTTAGTTTGAGGAAATTTAAAGTCTAGTTATCACACAAGGGTGTAGCCATTTGAAAATCAAGACGATAAAAGTTTTCTGGTTGATTATGGTATTGGACCTTCATTTTTAACAGATTTACTTTTAGTTTATGACCCTCCCAGAACCCTCAGGTCCTCAGGTGCAGGTCTGCTTGTGGTCCCAAAAGTTAGAACTAAAACCCACGGTGAGGCCACATTTAAGCACTGTGGACCTCGCCTGTGGAACAGCCTGCCTGAGGATGTGAGGGCTTCGTCCACTGTGGAGGTTTTTAAGAAAAAGCTTAAAACTCATCTTTTTAGTATAGCTTTTACCTAGTTTTTACATGCCCACATGTTTTTATTTTGATTTTATGTAATGCATGTGTACTTATACTTTTTTTTTTTTTTTTTTTTTTTTTTTTTATTTATTTCTGTGTACTTACGGGACGTGTACGTTGCTGGATTTTTAAGGTGTTTTAATGTTTTAATGTATACTTATTTTGTTTTATCTTACTTGTTTTACTGTTATGTTACTGTGGAAAGCACTTTGAGATGCTTGGAAGTAGGAGAAGTGCTATATAAATAAAGTTGAATTTGAATTTGAATTATTTAAAGTTCAATCATCTTTTGATCGATTGTAAAAGCAGTGGTTGTTTAATTATGATTATATCGTTCTTTATCCAAAAAAAAAAAAAGACAAAATAAAACTGTGTTTTTCTAGGATATCAGTAGTTTAATAAAAATTTGCCTCTAGCTGAGTCCAAATTCTTTTCCTACTCACTAGTGGACTAAATAGTGCGTTCTCCATTTTGTAGTGCTGTCCGAATCTACCATTTCAAAATCAAGTGCTCTAGAAATTTCCCAGAAGTCTTTGCGAGAAACCATTGTGCATTGATACTAACTACATTGGTAAATATAGACCATAATGCATTGCAGTTGAACAATTTTTGCAGAAAAAAAATGTTTAATTGTTTTTTTATAAATCATATACATTTTCATCGTCAGAACACAGAGGAGTCACAAATAAAATGTTCGTATTGATTAGATTTTGATTTTGTGGAATCTGTGATGTCATGTCCGCCTTTAAGAAAAAGAAAGAATGAAAAGTAGTGAGTATGGTGTTCAAATTCCTTTTAAAATCCAGGGTCACTTGATAGTCCCGAACTATATAGTGTTTTAATCGTTAGGGATTATGGTGGGAATTTGGAGATAGCCTCTCAGTTGTGGGTGGCACTGGGGGCACAGAACAAGCCCCACCCCCATTTCCATCACCCATCTGTTTACCCACTAGCTTACAGCCACTTACACCCCCAGCCTAACATAACTGGAGCTCTTTTTTATCGTGCGTGTTTTCGTCTGCTCCAGATTCACAGTGATTTGAATTAAAAGAAAACAAAATGCAACTTTCATTTTAATTTTCTCTCTACATGTCCTCCATCGTGAGAAAAATGGTAAAAACACCAATTTTCTTCAGAGTGTACTTTAAAGTCATTCGGGGAGTTCAAAAAGTCAAATCCCATTACCAGCACTCCCAACAGTAAGGCTAGCTCTCTTTCACAGCCGCCTTCTCCACGTGTCACATTATTATGACTTGGCTCGGCTTCCAGCTTTCTATCCCAGATGTTCCTTTTTTTGCCGAGGAAAAAATCCCATAATGAGATAATTTCTTAGAACTTATCAAGCGTCAGAAATGCTCCTTCAAGACTCACAAACAGCCTCTATAAAAAGATAAAGCTTTGCTCAATGACACAGAACAAGGTAGCGTTGCAATTTTTAAGAAATAAAGGAAGTTGTCTGTCTTCCGCATTAAATTTTTTTCCTCATCGTTGTTGTAAGGAACCACCTGGAGAAATAGGATGCGTCATTTCAAGTCTGATGAACAGGAACCGCTCCATCCCAGGAGGATGCATGAAGGCTCATTACTGTATGATAGTACAGAAGTCTCTGGGAATCGTCCAGGTCTTCTATGCTTCCTTCTCCTGTTTTCTACTCTGACGTCCTGAACGGACAGCCAAAAAGATCTGCAAAATGCTGACTCTCAGCATGGCAGGAAAGCCAAAGTTTGACAGAAAGTCCTATCTATCCAGTTTCAAAATCAAAACAGACACAGGAAGAGAAGAAGCTGATTTGTGCGAAGACATTTTGATTCATTCATGAACTCATTCGATCAGGGGTGTCAAACTCAATCCCTCAAGGGGCCAAAATCCAAAACGCACCTTAGTTCGCGGGCCGAACAGGATGAAAATTAATTAAAGACTCTAAAACGACATTTTTAAACCATAGATAGATAGATATTTATTAACTAGATATATAGCATTACCTGAGATTATACTGTAAGCTGAAATTGGTCACGAAAGATGCTAAAGCTGATAGCTGAAAACGCTGTAGTTGATAGCTAGCTAAAATATTAGCTAAATGTCAAATTAGCCTAAAAACACACAAAAAAAACTTTGGTTAGCCAAAACAGCTAGCATGTAGCTGAAAAAATAGCTAAACTTCAAAATATCTTAAAAACCTGGAAAAAAGCCTAAATTTGCATAAACAGCAGAAAGTAGCTGAAATATTAGCTTAATTCCAAAACAGCCTAAAAAACAACAAAACTGAATTAGCCAAAACAGGGGAAAGTAGCTGAAATCTAAGCTAAGCTCCAAAATAGCCTAAAAAACTAGGGGGAAAAAAGCCTAAATTAGCCAAAAAAGCTAACGTGTAAGTTTTAGCTTAACTCAAAAGCAGCCTAAGAAACGTAAAAAGAAAAGCCTACATTAGCCAAAACAGCTAGCGTGCAGCTGAAATAATAGCTTTCTCCAAAGTAGCCTAAAACAATCTTAGTAATTCCCAAAATAATCCAAAAACCCAAAAGAACACCCATTTTAGAAATGTTACAACATTAACTTTTTAACATAATTATAAATAATTAAAAGGCAGGAATATTATTCCAGAATAAATTAACTTAAACTTTTAATAACTTTCAATATTTTACTCTCTGTAAAAATATATTTTGTCCAAAATATACAAGTTAGAAATGAGCGCAGATCATTAATAACATTTAATATCAATAAAATAAAATGATCTGGAGGGCCTTGACTTTGACATGTGTAGATCCATTCATAGACTGAATAAATAAAAGTTTAGTTCATGGGCCGCCATTGGCAGTGACAACAACTTTTCACAACTTCAGAATGAAAAGTGTGGGTTTTTAAGGTTTGGAGCAATCCAAAGTGAACCCAAATGACCCGAGTTCTGCAGTGATTTATCGCACTCTGCTACTTGAACGATGTCCACGACTCTTTGGAGTCACTGAAGGAAAGAGTTGCTGTTACATAACTGCAAACCGTTTTACAGGCACAGTTACACCCCTCTCGCTAAAGCAGTCTTTTCCTCTCTTGTCTTTCAAGTAGACTTTCTCAGGGAGAGGCTTGCAGAGGACAGATTGGGAAATGTACACAGTGCACCTTCACTTCATAGAGGCTCTTGTGCGTCTCAGCAGCCGTAAAGAATCGATCCCCCACAGGCTGAGGTATCAAAGTGCCGCAGCCTCAGGACTACTGTCTGCTCCTGGCATGCGGTACCTGCTGGAGAGCAGAGATTCAGGCTCGGGCCCAAACAGGGGTCCTAAATTTACCCTTTCCGCCAGGAACAGAGGATAAGAAACCCTGGAAAGTTTTACCTCTTAAGTTGACATTTCATTTTTCCAAATGGGACAACTTGAGGATGCTAATTTTAAAACATTTATACAAAAAAACCTGAGTTTATGTTGCCTTACTATTTAAAAGAAGCAATATCTACGATGACAGGTGGTGATCTAACACTATAAAGCAGGGGTGCCAAACTCATCCGCACAAGGGGCCAAAATCCAAAACACACCTTAGGTCGTGGGCCGAACAGGAGAAACATTTTGTGAACACTCTAAAACTACATTTTTAAAACTTTAAAACCGTACCTTTTTTACTTATTTATGAACCAGATATAATGGACTACCTCTGCTAGTGACGCTGGTGTGAATGCTGTAGCTGAATGTGGCTGCTGAAGATGCTAATGCTGATAACTGGAGATGCTGAAATTGATTGTTAAAAACACTCAAGCTGATGCTGAAGTTGATAGCTAAAAATGCTGAAGCTGATAGAAAAAAAACTTGAGTTAACCAAAACAGCTAGCATGTAGCTGAAAAAAAATGCTAAAAAACTGAAAAAAGGCTAAATTGGCCAAAACGGCTAGTATGTAAAAATGAGTCTTACTCCAAAACAGCCGGAAAAGTTAAAAAAAAAAAAAAAAAAAGCTTAAATTAGCCAAAACAACTAGAATGTAGATTTAAAAAAATAACAAAACTTCAAAATAGCCTTAAAAAAAAAAGAAAAAAAAGCTACATCAACCAAAACAGCTAGCATGTAGTGGAAAGATTAGCTAAACTCCAAAACAACCTCAAAAAATAAAAAAGCCTAAACTAGCCAAACATATAGCATGTAGCTGAAAAATAGCTAAGCTTCAAAATAGCCCGAAAAACTGAAAAAAGCCTAAATTTGCCCTCAAAAAACTAGCATGTAAATATTAGCCTAACTCCAAAAAAGTCTAAAAATAAAAAAAGCTTAAATTAGCAAAACGGCTAGCATGTAGCTAAAAAATAGCTAAACGTCAGAATCGCCTAAAAAACGGAAAAAAGGCTGAATTGGCCAAAACAGCTAGCGTGTAAAAATTAGCCTAACTCCAAAACAGCCTAAAAAGTAAAAAAAAAAGTTTAATTAGCCAAAATAACTAGCGTGTAGCTAAAAAAATAACAAAACTATAAAACAGTATAAAAAACTGAAACAAATCCTAGATTAACTAAAACAGCTAGCATGTAGTGGAAATATTATCCTAACTCGACAAAACAGCCTCAAAAAAATTAAAAAGTCTAAATTAGCGAAACATCTAGCATGTAGCTGAAAAAAGTCTAAAAAACTGAAAAAAGCCTAAAGTAGCCCAAAAAAAAACCTAGCGTGTAAATATTAACCTAACTCCAAAAAAGTCTAAAAACTTAAAGAAAAACACTTAAATTAAGCAAAACAGCTAGCATGTGGCTAAAAAAAAAGCTAAACTTCAAAATAGTCTAAAAAACTGAAAAATCAGAATCAGAAGCAACTTTATCGCCAAGTATTATTACAAACATACGAGGAATTTTTCTTGGTGATGATGGTGACCAACACACGAGGCAGCCATCTGCAGCGCCAAACACGGGAAACAAACAAATGCAATGCACACACCAAATGCACGACGAATATACAACAATCAACACAAAAATGTACATACAAGCCAAGGAGATCAACAAAACAAAGTCCAAAAGTCCTGGTGGAAGTTTCCACCCCTGTTCTTTCCTCAATGGTTGTTAGTGAAGCCGAGTGACGGGAGGACAGACTGGAGGACCGTTAAACTATCAACAGTATTTCAGCGGCCTGTTTGCCGTTGGCCTGGTTAAAGTCCGATTTGCCGTCTCCTTTCTCCGCCGTCACCTAAAAAGCCTAAATTAACCAAAACAACCAGCGTGTAAATATCAGCTTAACTCCAAAACAGCCTAAAAACTTTATAAAACTAAAGCTTAGATTAGCCAAACAGCTAGCATGCAGCTGAAATATTAGCTTAACCCCAAAATAGCCAAAACATCTTAATAAAAATAGTCCAAAGAGCTAGCACAATGCCAATTTTTAAAACTGTAACTTTTTAACATAATTATGAATGATGAAAAGGTTAGAAATAAGCACTAGATAACATGATGAACATAAAATGATCTGGAGGGCCGGATCCGGCCCCCGGGCCTTGACATTGACATGTGCTTATAAAGGAAAAAAAACCAAAAATGAAAGTCTCCGCTCACACTTCTGTGTTTTGGACACCCAACCAGGAGCAGAGGATGTTTCCAGTGAAATGTGTCTGCACATGTTGGAAGGGAGCTTAACAAATACTGGAAGTAGAGGGTTGAGGACAGACAGGTTTGAAGAATGAACACATCTGCTCGGAGTTTTCCATCTCTCCTTCCAGAAGCTGAAGAAACTCCATCCTGTGTGACTGTTTTTATGAGTTTTAGAGGAAATACATACTTTCAGGGACGCTTGGACTTTTCAAAGAACTAGGCTAAATGTAGACAAGTTATACACATGATTGGAGACTTCTGCTTAGTAATCTTCCCTAATTGATCAAATAGACTTTAAAACAGAAGATCATTTCCAAATGAAAATAAACAATGATTTTTAAATAAAACTAAAAGAATTAAACTAAATTGAGTTTTAAGTAAACATGTCCTCACACTATATCCTGCCTCAAAGTCAATCTAAACAGTTTGAATATACTCCTAATTCATGTTTGTGCATCTCTAGAAACAGGCAGTAGTATCAAATCTTGAAAAACACTGCCCCCTTGTGGCATCATGGTGTAAAACAGCACCTACTTCCACATCCCTGCTGACTTTTGATGCAATTATGAGGTTTCCCTGGTATTTTTCAATCAAAATTAAAATTTCTTGACTTAAGTGGACTGTCAGGCTTTCAAAATCTTAAAAAACCTGAGCTATAATTCAAACCTTTTTGGGGTTGAAAGCCTGCAGAATTGAAAACTTGCCATTAACAATAGCTTCAGAGTTCATAAAGTTGCATTTTCCCACATGCTCAAACATTTTTTTCTTTTTTTTAATTGCTCAGATTTATAAAACTTGAGATTTCACATGAATAGTGTTGAAATAACTGCCATATTAAATTAATTAGAGAGATCATTTCTTTTTTCTCACATCGACTCTGCCTCAATTGATCTTTAATGGACACAACCGGAAATAGTTTTGACTCAAAATGGTCAAATCTAACTGTTACACAATTAAATAAGTAATCTGATATTCTATTTTGAAGATATTTAAAAACATTTTTGAAATTGTATGTTCTAAGAAAAGAATGATAACTCAAACATTTTTTTAATGATTTTTTTTTATTTATTACATCAAAAACATGAACTGGAATCTGATGTTAGTGTCATGCAAGTCCGACAACGATCCCGCTTTGTGAATTTGTTCTTCCATCGTCAAAAACAAAAGCCAGCTTTGACATTAAAGGTGGCCCTTTTTTTGTGCGTTCTGACAAAAGTTGACAGCTGGTTACAAAAAGGAAATTGCGTATAAGTTTATTCAATGTACATCCTCCAGAAACAATATAATCTGTGAAACTCGCGTTTACTTTGATGCTATTGATCATCAGACAAGAGATTTGAGGAGATTAGCTTCTACTTTTTGGCCGTCTGAAGACGGTCGCTCACATTTTCCCAGTTAACTACATTCCAAATAGCCTTTACATAGTCAGGGCGCACATTTTTATACTGAAGATAGTAAGCGTGCTCCCAAACGTCGATACCGAGGAGGGGGATGAGACCTGAAGAACGACAAGAAACACAATCAGTGACTGGAGGGAGCCCGACTTCTCCTCAATATAACCTTAAACTGACCTGTAGTTCCCTGCAGAGGGTCTTGGTTAGCACAAGCAGCGATGCGTAATCTTCCACTCTCTTTATCGTAACCGAGCCATCCCCATCCTGAGCCCTGCACGGCCACAGTGGCAGCGGAGAGCTTCTCCTGCATCTTTTGGAGGGAGCCAAAGTCTCGTTTGATGGCCTCCATGAGCTCCCCTACGACAACAAACGGTTGTCAGTTAGCGATCCCACACACAAATAGAACAATATAGATAGAAGTTTCACCTTGTGGCTCGCCTCCACCATTGGGAGAAAGGTTTGTCCAAAAGATGGTGTGGTTAATGTGACCTCCTCCATTAAACTTCAGAGCCGGCTGGAGAGCCACCTGTGCAGTCACGTCTCCTAAAATGCAGACAAACTGCCTTTAATGCTGGATAAAGATTATATTTGCTGACATTTTATTGTTAAGTGTTTTTACCCTTTGCAAGCGCCTCCTGATACTTCTCCTCTGTAACATTGAGGTTGTTGACATATGTTGCATGGTGTTTGCTGTGGTGCAGCTGCATTATCTCTGCACAGATGTGGGGCTCCAGGGCGCCATAGTCATAGGTCAGGTCAGGAAGTGTATGTTTCTGTCTTGATCCGACTTTCCAAGAAGCTGCTTGGTTAAGGACTGATGCACAACTGAGAAAGATAAACAAACAAAACATTAGCTTAACTTAGCTTAGCTGGTGATTTTAGCTCAAGCTGCCAAAAATTAAAAATTAAAAGTATAAAATATAACTGCTTCCGTACATGACACAAAACTTTAACGCGAATATTGCATTAAATTTCTTTCTGTTGTACGCCACAACTAAGCAGCTAACCAGATTAGCATGAAGTTAGCTAACAGTTAGCACCACAAACCAAATAGTTTTGCGTCCTGCTGCTGATAGAAGACTTTTATTTTATTAATTGGGCTTTAAATAAAAAATAATGTTCACATATTTTACCTGCGTATTTGCCAGACTCTGCAAAGCATGTTTGCTTAAAAGATAAGAGCTAAGAAAAGTGAAAACAAGGCGGTATTACTGCCCTTGAAATGGGCTATTTCAACTTGACAGTGGAGTCGACCGTACCATTATCAGAATATGGGGGTGTTCTCCAAATTAGCCTGCACTCATATAAGCTTAAAATGCGTTATGTTTTATTTTTTAAATAATTTTAAAACGACAGGTTAATTTTATTGCAATTGCGTTTCAACCAACAGTAAATTTTACATTTGAGGATGCCTTTTTTAGTCTTGGCGGTTCCCCTCAGCCCCATCTTATGGTAGGTATCGAGGGTTTGTTGTAACATGGGAGCACATGTATCAAAGCCGTTTTAATTTTCGGTCTATTTATTCATTATGATGCATTCAAATTAAACTACAGTAAAGAAAATATATGAAGATAAAAGTTACAAATGTGAAAAATAAAAACAACCGTGGGTCACGATTTTTTAAACTATGAAACTGGTGGCATCACGTGGTCTTTTGCGTCATTGTGTTGAAATGGACACCAAAGATCGTCTACAACTAAGATTCCCACTACACATCCTTTAAATGCGATTTGATATTATTGTAATTTTGGAGACAAAAGTGCTTTTAATTTGTTTTAATTGTAATTCAAATCAGAGGGAAGGAGTGTGGATCTAAATGATACCAGAAAGGGGAAAAAAAGTTATTTCTCCCCCTCGGGGTTTACAATATTTGGGTATAACTGTTAATCGGCAGTTTTGGATATATTTTTTTGGAAATAGAGATAAAATAATGTAATAATCGCAAGCCCCAATACATTTAAGGAATAAATGGTACTAAACACCGTCTTGAAAATAATAAAAAAAAATATCTGATACAATTTCCCCTTAGGTTAACAGAAATGTTAGGATCTGAAAATGTGAGCGTAGTGAGGCGCCTTTTCTCTCCTCTCCGCTGCTGGTATTACTCCGCAGAAACTCAAGTGCAGTGCAGCACCTCATCCTCCAGAGCCATTCTGTTCTTCTCTCGGTAAAGGAGATGATTCTGAACACATAGAGACGAGGCCACAACTTTTAATCCACCACTCTTAATCGTATTTTCTCAAAGAATAATTATCATTAAGAATCTGCAAAGCTCGAAGGTTTTGTCGAAACATTGAGGCAAACGGGCCCGGTGAGTGTTATGATCGCGTAGGCCGCGCCGCTGCAGCTAAGAGCCCGCTAGTTTCAGGAAAAGAAGCGCAAGGGTGGGAGTCATTTCCTTCACCGCCATTTTGTTATAACAAGAAGCCGAACATAGCTAAGTAATTAAACACTGGATGCTTTGATAAAAGATGCGCTGGAAGATAGCATCACGAGGCTCTAGAATGTGTCGCCGAAATGCTAAATGATATTAGCATCGAAGGGTTAACCTTGACTACTTTTTAATGGATACCCTCCGCTAGTGACTGCTACAGCCAGTAGACACGACATAACCGGTTATTGGGTTAACTTTATATTTATAGTTTTCTTATATATAAAAATATCCGTTCAGTGTTTATATATAACTCCTATTATAATTTAGCGAGTTTGTCATCAAACGTGACGTAATTATATATTTTACAGCGCGCGCGCGCACCAAACAAGCTTAAGCTAACACATTTTCTGTTTATTTTCATTCCTAGAGAGCACAATGACCAACGAAGAACCTCTTCCCAAGAAGGTGAGTCTATTTTTAATTATTCTTACTTATTTTATTGATTGTTAATGGCCTCAATGGATGTCTAAGCTGCTTTTATTGTTTTTACAGGTTCGCCTCACTGAATCTGATTTGAAAACTTTGACCAGAGAGGAGCTGTGTACACGGTAAACAACAACAACAACAACTCCTTTAGTTTGTTTACTGTTGGGCTCTTTACATGCATCTCGTCTCCTCAGGTGGAAGCAGCATGAATCTTACGTCCAGGTCTTGGAGACTAAATACGCAGAGCTGTGTTGTAAGTCCACTTGTTTGATAAGAATGTATTGGAATCTGTTGCATCCATGTGTTGTGTTGGCTGATGGAGTTTGTTGCTCTTCCCTCCATCATCCCACCTCAGCCAATGACGTCCCGGGGCTGAAGGAGTCGGAGGAAAAGCTGAAGCAGCAGCAGCAGGAGTCGGCGCGGAGGGAGAACATCCTGGTCATGCGACTCGCCACCAAGGAGCAGGAAATGCAGGAGTGCACTGTAAGTATCTCCCGCTTATATTTTTCAAAATACAGTGCATGAAGGATGAGGAATTCTGGAAAAAAAATAGAAGATTTAGATGATAGATCTGCAGGACTACTGATGTTCTGCTGTTTGCATTTAGAAGATAAAAATACTGGAATTTATTTTTAAATTGCTTAATAGTCGTCTGTTATTTTCATTGAAAGTCCTACTTTTATTTTTTCAATTGTAAAATAGACCAAAATCTAAAAGCTTGCATCATTTTTAAGAAATATTTTATGCTGACTTCAATAGGAATTTGCCTCATATTTGAGGGTGCAATTTCCCATAAACCCTTTGTTTACACCTTCTCTGCTCGCTTATAGCTCATCACAAGCCTAAGCTTAACAAAACAGCAACAAAAATATAATGACAAGCAATATCGGAGCTATTTTAAGCCAGACTGAAGACGTTAATGGATATATTCGTCTACAAGTGGATCCAATTGTATCTCAAACTGCAGGTTTTCATTGGCTGTTGATCTGTCTCGATTTGAATAAAAAAAAATCTTAAATTCTTTATATCTGTCTACCACGAATGGAAAAAAATGTTACAAGACAGACCCTCCTAGATTTTGCGATCGCAACTATTAACTCAAATTAAAGCAACCCCCGTGATGTTTAACTTTTTGTTTTCATCACAACTTTACCGTGACAACAGTCATGGATGACGCCGCAGCTTCACAACAGTTTTCCCTTCTGACTCCTCTTCAGGATCCCTCTTTTTTTTTTATTATATACTCTTCTCTGACATTTTCCTCTTCAAGACTCGTGTGAACGGTCACTCTTTGAGGTGAAGGTGCGCTCAGGGCCCACGCGGCGGGGGGGGGGTGCACGGGTGGTGGTTTGGGGCACAGGTACAAAGGAGGTACAGAGCGGTCGTATTGTCTGGCCCACAGCTGCTGCACAACATGAACAGAGTATGAGAGAAAGACAGAGAGCCTTTGGAAATATGGAACCATTTCAGTTTCATTGATAATACAAAGAAAGAATTTAGAGTCTGCAGGAAAATAATATAGAACCTCCTCCATAACAAACCCATAGATACATATAGATGATGCTGTGTTTTCAAATAGTGCATGTGTCACAATAAAAATAGTTAGAATATGAGAATGTAAAGTTTATTTCATAATAAACATTTTTTAGGCACTTTTAAATATATATATATATTAAAAAACATTGCAACTTTTGTCCCAACTTTTCACAAAAGTTTCCGTAACAATCATAAAAAATCTGCCGTGAAGTCCTGGAGGGTCTGACAAGAGCATTTAAATAACTTGATTTTCATTGGAACGGGTCTTTAAACAAGAAGCTTTATCAGTTTACCAGGCAGCTTTCTGAAACTACAGTCTAATAAATAAGTCATGAATTTAAAAATTGCATGAAAGGGATTGCTTGAGTGTTTGTGAGAACACCTCATACTCTTAAGTGTCATACTCTGTAACCATTCATGGGGAGAAAAAGGTAGAGCAAACCTTTAGATCTGAATCCTTACAGTAACTTGTTTCTTTATATGTAGATACTGCAGTACCTGTCAGTTACTTTAAGACTAGCCTGAAGTGACTTATTGCAGACCCACTCCAATGAAAATGTGTGTTTTGAATATGTTTTTGAGGAATTTTCTGACAATAGAGGAAACATAAAAAGGAAATTTAGCTTAACATTGCATATATTTTTTTAGTATTTCTTTATTCAAACCATTGTGAATCAGAAGTAGACGAAAAAAGTGAAAAGATGGTGTTTGGGACGTAAGAAATAGTTGTACTGGTAATGTTAGGTTGGGGGTATAAAGGGCTGTAAGCCAGCAGGAGGGAGTGTAAACCATGTGTGTCAAAGTTAAGGCGCAGAGGGCCATGTCTTCAGTGTTTTTAGTTATCAGTTTCAGCTTTTTCAGCTATCAGTTTCAGCATCTTCAGCTTTCAACTTCAGATTTTTCATCTGTTAATTTCAGCATCTTCAGCTTTCAGCTTTTTCAGCTATTAATTTCAGCATCTTCAGCTATCAACTTCAGCATTTTCAGCTTTCAGCTTTTTCAGCTATCAATTTTAGCATCTTCAGCTATCAACTTCAGCATTTTCAGCTATTAATTTCAGCATCTTCAGCTATTAATTTAAGCTTTTTCAGCTATCAATTTCAGCATTTTCAGCTTTCAGCTTTTTCAGCTATTAATTTCAGCATCTTCAGCTATCAACTTCAGCATTTTCAGCTTTCAACTTCAGATTTTTCAGCTATTAATTTCAGCATCTTCAGCTATCAATTTCAGCATTTTCAGCTTTCAACTTCAGCATTTTCAGCTATTAATTTAAGCTTTTTCAGCTATCAATTTCGGCATTTTCAGCTTTTTCAGCTTTCAGCATTTTCAGCTTTCAACTTCAGCATTTTTAGCTATCACTTTCAGCCTCTTCTACAATCAGCTTTAGCATCTTCAGTGGCCACATTCACTTACAGTATTCACATTAGCATTATCACAGGTAAATGCTACATATCTAGTTTGTAATTATGTAAAACAAAAATTTCGCTCTTAAAGTTTTAAAAATTTAGTTTTAGAGTGTTTAGTTAATGTTTATCCTGTTCGGCCCACAACCTAAAGTGTGTTTTGGATTTTGGTCCCCTGTGTGATTGAGTTTACCACCCCTGGTGTAAACAAATGGATGACGGGAAGTGGAGGGGGGGTTGCTATGCACAACTCAGAGGTAGAAAAAAATGTTTTAGAAATCAACAGATTTTTATTTTATTTTATTTTTTTTATTTTGGGTAAAAATGACACAATCATAATTAAAAGAGCACTAGGAACGCTTTGAAGATGGATCAAATGATCGGGCTGACTTTGAGTCATCTAAAAGATAAAATAATGGTGTCTAAATCTAGATTAGACTAGATTTTCTTCTATTTTAAAGGATTTTTTTCCTTTTCTTTCTTTAAAAGGAAGACATAGAAGCGTTAGAAGACTGACTGCAGCTTCAGGATGATTCAAACTTGATTCTAACACCCACTTGTTGCCCCCCCGCAGACCCAGATCCAGTACCTGAAGCAAGTCCAGCAGCCGAGCGCGGCCCAGCTGCGGTCGTCCATGGTGGATCCAGCCATCAACTTGTTTTTCCTCAAAATGAAGGCCGAACTGGAACAGACTAAAGACAAACTGGAGCAGGCCCAAAATGAACTGAGTGCCTGGAAATTTACACCTGATAGGTAAAGACAATCAAAATATCTCCCCCCACCTAAAAACAGGAAAAAAAAAAAACCAATAAAAAAGTCAAGACTTCCCCCAACCTCACTGTCACTGCAGGCATGCAGGAGCAACGGTGGGGGGGTGACAAACGCTGTGCTCCCCGCCAGGCTCAGACTTTACAGACACTCTCAAACAAAACTGCTTTTGTACATGTAATTTAAAGAGAAAAGTGGTCAGGTGACACTTGTTTCGGCTCTCCCTCCCCCCCCCTCGCCGTCCAAAGGGCCCGATGGAGTCCGGACTGCTATGAAGAGCTGGTCTCTCATGTCTCCACATGGAACTGCCCTCCATACCCCCCCACACAGTTCACACACTAAGTAAGGGGGGATTGTGTCAGGCAGGGAGCCTCCCCAGCCTAAATCGAACATTTTAAAGACTAAAAAAAAAAAAAAAAAAGACATTTAAACTGTGGATTGCATCACACAAACAATTATAAAGACTTTTTGGACAATCTAGATACATTTCAGTAAGTTTCTAGGATTTTAAAAGTAAGACATTCAGACTGAGCGGAGGAAGAACCACGGGCCGGCACACGGTAGTGTACTTTTGTTTTTACCTTGTAATGTGTTTTTATTTTATTGACTCTTTCTTGTTTCTCTTAGACACTCACTGCAGTGTGTGAACCCTGAAGCACGACGGGCTTTTCTTTTCTTTTGTTGTGAATGTTTTGCACACCTTTAAGCTGCTATCGGATATCCGGTTAAGTCCAGCAGTCGAGTTGTAAATTACAAATGTTTTTGTTCTGGGATTACTGGGATGTATTTATTATTCTGTGTACTGTTTTTTTTTTTTTTGTTTTGATTGAATTAATCATTTTTTCTTACAGCTTAATAACAAAAAATCGCTGCTGTGGTGCTGATTCCCAGCAACCATTTAGATGGTGAAATACTTGTTTTGTTTGTGGACTAAAACATTTAAATCACGTGTCAAAGTCGAGGCCCGGGGGCCAGACCCGGCCCTCCAGATCATTTTATTTTATTGTTATTAATGGCCCGATGTTATCTTGCGCCTCTGTCTATTTTGTATAATTTTGACAAAATATATTTTTATGAAGAGTAAAATACTAAAAGTTATTTAAGGTTTTAAGTTGATTTATTCTGCAATAATATTCCTGCCTTTTTCATTATTCATAACTATGTTAAAAAGTTACAGTTTTAAAGTTTTGAAAATTGGCATTCTGCTAGCTTTTTGGACTATTTTTGGCATTTACTAAGTTTTTTTTAAGCTATTTTTTCAGCTACATGCTAGCTGTTTTGGCTAACCTAAGTTTTTTTTTTTTTTTTTTTTAAGGCTTATTAGACATTTATCAAATATTTTAGCTGACTATCAGATTCAGTGTTTTCAACTGTTGGCTTCAACGTTTTCAGCTGTCACTTTCAGCATCTTCACCTATCAGCTTCAGCGTTTTTAGCTACCAATTTCAGCATTATCAGATTCAGCGTTTTTAGTGATCAATTTCAGCATCTTCAGCGTTTTTAGCTATCAATTTCAGCATTATCAGATTCAGCGTTTTTAGTTATCAATTTCAGCATCTTCAGCGTTGCTAGCGATCAATTTCAGCATTATCAGATTCAGCGTTTTTAGTTATCAATTTCAGCATTATCAGATTCAGCGTTTTTAGTTATCAATTTCAGCATTATCAACTTGAGCATTCATAGCTATCAGCTTCAGCATTTTTAGCTATCACTTTCAGTATCTTCAGCTATCATCTTCAGCGTTGCTAGCTATCAATTTCAGCATATTCAGCTATCAGCTTCAGTGTTTTAGCTATCAACTTTAGCATTATCAGCTTCAGCGTTTTCAGCTATCTGCTTCAGCTATCAGCTTCAGCGTTTTTAGCTATTGCATTCAGCATCTTCAGCATTTTAGCTAATAATTTCAGCGGTAGCGTTTTTAGCTATAAATCTCAGCTTTATCAGCTGCAGCATTTTCAGCTTTCAATTTTCGCATCTTCAGCTATCAGCACTAGCATCTTCAGCGGCCAAATTCAGCTTACAGCATTTACACTAGTGTCATTGCAGGTAATGCTATATATCTAGATCATAATTATGTTAAAAAGTTACAGTTTTAAACATTTTTAGTTTGAAAGTGTTGAACAAATGTTTATCCTGTTCGGTCGGTGACCTAAGGTGTGTTTTGGATTTTGGCCCCGTGTGCGATTGAGTTTGAACCCCTGGTTTAAGTTGTGGTTGTCACTGAGTGAGACGTGGGACATTTTACAAACATTTTATTTCAGCTCAGGATCGAAAAACTTGACATTTAAACGATTAGTAGCTTGTGAAAATTATTCAGATTGAGTGAAAATGAAAAAACTTCCAACGTTTTTTCGTTCTTAACACTAATGTTGGTTTAACATTAGTGGCTATTGAGTGACTTAATATTAACCTAAAGGGAGTGAAGGACATTTTTTTATGGTCTAAATGTAATTTTTTAATTCAGTTTGGCTTCTTGAGCCGAGCACAGTCAAAGACGGGTCTTTACTGTTCCAATTTTTGTGAAAAAAATGTCTTTAAAAATAGAACTGCTTTACCTTTTTAATGAAACTTTATACAGAAACATTACGTTTTAAGGTTCTTTTGTGTTTGTTTTGTTTGTAATCGACATTTGATTGTGCTTTTTTTGACAGATCCCAGTTTCCTCATGCCTCTATTTTTTTTTTTTAACAATTCTCCATGTGTGAAATAGTGAAGCAATAGTATTAAAATGCCTCAAAGCTTTCATAGAATGTCAGTATTGAACAGACAACTGAATTGTTTAATAGTAACTGTAAACCAGATTCCTGTCAAACCCTTGGAGAGTGTTTGGTCCAGAACATCAGGTCCTTGCTAACGTTCTGCCGGCTGTTTCCATTGGTTCACTGTGTGATGTGAGACTTGTTTCCCTTACAGCCAAACAGGGAAGAAACTGATGGCCAAATGTCGAATGCTGATTCAGGAAAACCAGGAGCTGGGGCGGCAGCTATCGCAGGGACGCATCGCCCAGCTGGAGGCCGAGCTGGCCCTGCAGAAGAAGTACAGCGAGGAGCTCAAGAGCAGTCAAGACGGTGAGGAAACCAAAACCAACGTCCCGCTCTGGAACGGCTCGCTTTATGGATGAAACGTTGCTGTTCTTGCTTTCAGAGCTGAACGATTTCATCATCCAGCTGGACGAGGAGGTGGAGGGGATGCAGAGCACCATCCTGGTCCTGCAGCAGCAGTTGAAAGAATCCCGCCAGCTGATTTCTCAGTCTCAGGGCCCCTCGGGCGGAGCGGAGCCCAGCAGGACTTCGCCCGCGGCGTCCGCCGAGCCGTCCGTAACACAGGAGCCCAGTGCTACCTCTGAGCCCACAAGCAAAGACTACGGGAGGGTGTCCAATGGCCCGACCAATGGTAAGTCATCTCAGAGGAGGGAGACCACCACCCCGCCCAACTTGTACCGGGAAGTCAGTAGCACTGAGGAAGATTTCCCAATGTCCCCCATGGTGTCCAGCCCTGGTGACGCCGAGGCCAAACTCTCCAACCACTCAGAGGAAGTCCCCGGCAGTCAGACTGCTTCCAGGAGAGCCGGAGGACCTTTGAGTGCGGGCTACGAGAGCGTGGACTCTCCGACGGGCAGCGAGACGTCATTAACTCAGCACTCGAACGACACGGACTCGACCACCGATCCCCACGAGGACAAGACCGCCTTGGTGACCAAAGGCGCTAGGACTGCAGGGTCAAGGAACACTCAGAACGGCCTGGAGTGCAACACGAACGCTGGTGCCGATTTGTAATGTACTTTAGCAAGTACTGTCTTTTTTTTTTTTTTTTTTATTTTTTATACAATCTGCAGACGAGACAGAAGCTAAATAGTATGTGACACCAGTTCACCCTTGTCCCACTGCGTATCTTGATGCCTTTGTTACAGTTGTGTAGCTTAACAGGGAAATGACAAGAAACACTAAATGTTCAATTTCAATTGCGTGGGATTTCTGTTTTAAAACTTACGGTGTTTATTTGGGCACATCATCTATGCTGTGTGTTTAGCTCATGACACGGAAACCTGGCATCTGGTGTTGTAAACCATTACAAAAGGTGTTTGAATGATAGTTTCACCAAAACAAAGAAAGTCATTTTTATGTTGGCCTCTTTTTTTTTTTTTTTTTTTTTTTTTTTTAAATACCATTTTTGTTTTAAATTGGCAAAAGTTATGTTTGATAGACTGCTAAAATGTGAGTTCATATGTGTCATTCATATTCTGACTTCAACCCTTTTATGTACTGACCAAATAACAATAAAGATTTCTAATACTTTGATGGAGATTTTTTTTTGTCCAGGACTCTTGCCATAAATCATAAAATTATATAAATTGAGTATATATTTAAATGACTAGAGCCAAAAATATGGCTCATATAGCTTTAAAAAATTTATTTATCATTTGTATGGTTTAACTAAACATCCATAAGGAATCAAAACAGTATTTTCAACCATTATTTACATATGCGGTTAATCCTCCAGGCCAGCGGGTGGCGCTGTTTTCAATGTGAACCGGGCTTGTATAAATACCACTGAGGCGTTCATTCAGTTCCTAAAGAGTGGTGTGTAAGTGAACAGACAGGAACATTTCTTTAGAAGACTAAAGCTACTCCTACCGTCTGAACAAGATGAGCGCCGAGCCTGTAGTCATTGTTTCTGCTGCTCGTACTCCAATAGGTAACGTAGCTAATATTTTTCACCACTAAACATGACATTATTTTGCTTCTAGTAGCTTCTTGTGACTCGTATTTCTTGTGTTTCGTCAAGCTAACTGCATGAAAGTATATTTTTTTTTCATTTCTAACCGAGTTAGTTATAATTTTTTATTTTTCTTTAGTAATTTCCGTCATGTTAAAGGTGTCTTGAATAGGAAGGTGGTTGTGTCCAACACGCTGCGTATTTGCAGAGTTCTGATTGGCTAGTTTCTAGTGTCCACATTGGTATCTCGATCCTGATTGGCTGGCAGTCATAGTGCCACGGAACACACGTTTGCTACGATTGGCTGTTCACAATATGTCCGTATGACGTAGGGAATCTAATCTTTTCATTGAATTAAAAAGGTAAAATAAGACTTTTTAAATTGAAATTTAAATAAATAAAGTTTAACAATTAATACTGGTTACATTGGATAATATTTTATTTTTTGTTTTAATTTATTTTGAAGTTCCTGCTGATCACAGAGGAAACAGGAAGTACATTCATAAATAAATATGAAAATATGATTCTTGAGTGACATGCTTTTTGTAGTAAATTTTAACAGATTAATTCTCAATAATGTATATAATAATAATTAATTAATTGCATTATTTTATTAGAAACAAAACAGTAGCTAAAAGTTTTTGTTTATATTTAATTTAAAACATTTAAACAAATGTTGTTATGTATTTTATTACTCCTGCTTTTAACTGAATTAGTTTTATTTGATTAAAGTTATTTATAGGTTTTGGATGTTGACCATAAAGACTTATTAAATGTCCTTGTTGGATGCAGGATGTCTGACCGGAGCTCTGTCCACGCTCTCTGCGAGTGACCTGTGTTCAGAGGTCATTAAGGAGGTTCTAAAGCGAGCTGGAGTGAAACCCGAAGAGGTCTCTGAGGTTGTTTTGGGTCAAGTCCTGACTGCAGGTAAATGCTGTAAAAGCCTGTGATTTTCCAGACTGGAGACAAATTCAAAAATTCTTCTTTTTTTTTTTTTTTTTTTTTGTTGGATCCAGGACAAGGGCAGAACCCTGCACGCCAAGCCAGTGTCAAGGCCGGCGTCCCATACGTTGTCCCAGCGTGGAGCTGCCAGATGGTGTGTGGTTCTGGGCTGAAAGCTGTGTGTCTGGGAGCTCAGTCGATCCAAACGGGAGAGTCCACGATAGTCGTCGCGGGGGGCATGGAGAGCATGAGCAGGGTACCGACTAACAGCAGTGTAGATAAATCAAAGTTGAAGGAACCATCAGAAAGGTCTTATCTTTTCTGTTTCGTTCCAGGTTCCTCATACAGTGCAAATGAGAGCAGGGGTGAAGATGGGGGACGTTTCTCTCCAGGACTCCATGGTGGCTGATGGGCTAACCGACGCCTTCCAGGGGTACCACATGGGCATCACAGGTCTCCATCAGCAGTGGTTCTGCAGGGCGGTCGATGTGTGCGCTGGAGTTCATTGTGAATGACTGTCTTCCAGCTGAGAATGTGGCGACGCAGTGGGGCGTCAGTCGAGAGGAGCAGGACCGCTTTGCCGTTCAGTCCCAGAACAAAACGGAGGCGGCGCAGAAAGCGGGACATTTCGATCAGGAGATCGTCCCCATCATGGTTCCGTCCAGAAAAGGTAAGCCCCTCACTGACGCCTTTCTGCACTCGTTTAAATGGTGTACATAATGCTTATGTCTCTATCAACCATGTCAAGGCCCGGGGGCCGGATCCGGCCCTCCTGATAATTATGACCGGCCCTCCAGATCATTTTATTTTATTGTTATCTTGCGCTTATTTCTAACTTGTATAATTTTAACAAAATAGATTTTTATAAAAAGTAAAATATTGAAAGTTCTTTAAGGTTTAAATTGATTTATTCTGGAATGATATTCCTGGTTTTTTATTATTCATAATTATGGTAAAAAGTTACGGTTTTAAAATGTGTATTCTGCTAGCTTTTGAGAGTATTTTGGCATTTACTGAGATTTTTTTGGCTTTTTTGGGGTTTAGCTAATATTTCAGCAAAATTCCAGCTGTTTTGGCTTATTTAATTTTTTTTTTTTTTACGTTTTCTAGGCTATTTTAAAGTTTAGCAATTTTTTTCAGCTACATGCTAGCTATGGCTAGCATTAGCATTGGCTAATTTGGGATTTTTTAATGCTATTTTGGAGTTTAATATTTCAGCTGTTTAGGCTTTTTTCAGTGTTTTTTTTTCAGCCCACTTTGGAGTTTAGCTAATATTTCAGCTACATGCTAGCTTTTTTTTTTTGGCTAATTTAGGCTTTTTTAAATGTTTTTTAGGCTGGTTTGAAGTTTAGCTAATATTTTAACTAAATGCTAGCTACTTTAGCAATTTAGGCTTTTCAGTTTTTTAGGCTATTTTTTAGTTTAAGCTATTGTTTTCAGCTACATGCTAGCAGTTTTCCCCAGCCTAAGGTTTTTTTTTTAGCATTTAGCTAATATTTTAGCTGGCTGTCAGCTTCAGTGTTTTTAGCTATCATTTTCAGCTATCAGCACTAGCATCTTCAGTGACTAAATTCAGCTTACGGTATTCACATTATCACATGCTATACATTTAGTTCATAATATATTAAAAGAGTTAAAAAAAAAATTCAAATGTTCAATAAATATCCTGTTTGGTCCGCGACCTAAGCTGTGTTTTGGATCCCGCCCCCCGTGCGATTGAGTTTGACACCCCTGCTCCACCAGGTCCAGTGGAGGTGAAGGTGGACGAGTTTCCTCGACACGGCAGCAACATGGAGAGCATGTCCAAACTCAAGCCGTGCTTCGTCAAGGACAGTGGGACGGTCACGGCTGGAAACGCTTCCGGTGAACAGCGACGGTGTGAATAAAGCGGTTCATCTGTGGAGTTTTTAAATGTTTTTCTCTGTTTTTGTAGGAATTAATGATGGAGCAGCAGCTACAGTCCTGATGGGTCAGTCGGAGGCTGTGAGGAGAGGCATTAAACCCATGGCTAAAATAGTGTCGTGGGCTCAAGCCGGCCTCGACCCTTCTATAATGGGAACTGGGCCCATTCCAGCTATCAGGAAGGCGGTAAGAAGGGATAAAAATGGGATATACATTTAAAAAAATATATTTTTCTTTAATATATATATATATTAATCTCCTCAGATTGAGAAAGCCGCTTGGCAGCTGGATCAGGTGGATTTATTTGAGATCAATGAAGCGTTTGCTGCTCAGTCAGTCGCTGTCGTCAAAGAACTCTCTTTAAATAAAGATAAGGTAACTTTTTTTTTTTTTTCTTCATATTTGTCGCTAGAAATTCCTTGAAAGATAGAAGAATCTTGTGTTTTTAATCTCTCAGGTCAACGTGAGCGGCGGTGCCATCTCTCTGGGCCATCCCATCGGCATGTCGGGCTGCAGGGTGCTGGTGACCTTGCTGCACGGACTCCAGAGGACGGGAGGAAAGAGGGGAGTGGCGTCCCTCTGCATCGGAGGGGGGATGGGAATCGCCATGTGCGTGGAGAGGGTTTAACGTGAGGATGTGTCGCAGTTAATCTCCTTAGAAATCAATTCAAATCGTTTACTGACGTGTAGAAAAATCAGTTTGCTGAGAATGAAGTATTGTGCCGTCATTTGGATCCAGTAACAGATTACCGTTCTCACTGTGAGTTAAGTTCCTCAGGTTTATGTTCTGGGGCCACTAACACCTTTACATCAGTGGTAAAAGTTCATCTAAATGAGCAGTTTGCCTTGTTAAGCTTCATCTTTTAAGTATGTTTTGGGGAAAAAGGGATTTTTTTCTTTTTTTTATGTGAAGCACGAGTTAATGTTCCTGATTAACATTCCTGTATGTTCATGTAGAATGTAGAACTTGAGAAAAACCTACAGAAAGCCATAAAGTATGGAGAGAAATAAGTATCACCCCGATTTATGCGTGCGTAATTCTTGATTTGAGCCTAATTTAGAATGTGGAACTCATAATATATGTACAAGTAAAAAATTAAAATTACAACAGCTTGGAACTAATTGCACACCTAAATCTTTTAAAATCACTTGTTACACAAATATTTTTAAACAGAGTTAGTGTTTTAAAAAACGTAATTTAGACTTTCTTATATTAATTATCTGTTTAAGAAAGTGGGAAAATGTGAAGTTTCACCGGATATTATTTCAAATCTTAGTTCATATGAGAGCTCTGATGACCCAGCATTCTCGTAGTATTTAAACGCATCACTTACAGATGAATCTTACAGATGTGAAGAGTCTCATCTGAGGTTTGTGTGTAATTTTTGAAGATTTGCGTGAGTAATTGTGTGAATGCGTTGTACACAATTAACCTGATCTTTCCATGTTTTTTGGCAAGTAAAAACTCAATCAGACTTTTAGAGATTTCAGCATTCTCGGTATCAAAAGGATCAGTTTGTTCAGGACATTCCTGCTTTTATTTTCAGTATTTATAAACTTTGTTTTGGAAATATTGAGCAAAAATATTCCCCAGAGGAAATTAATGAGAAAGTCTTAGGTGAGAAATTTTTGGTAGATTAGCAACAAGCTTTTAAATATATTCATGGGCTATGATTTTTATTTTTTTTTTTTATAAATAGTAATTTTAAAAAAATTTGTCTTTGAGCTTTAATATTGGCATCATGCTAGCTCATTTGGGTTACTTGGCTTATGAGGGTTTTTATGCTGTTCTGGAGTTGAGCTAAAATTTTAGCGACATGCTAACGTTTTTGTCTAATTTAGTTTACTGAGGAATTTAAAGCCATATTGGAGTTAAGCTAGTATTTAAGCAGATAGTTTTTTGGGGTTTTTTTGCTAACGTGGCCTCTACTTAAGTTTTTTTATGCAAATGTGGAGTTTTGCTATTTTAGCAATATGCTAATATTTTTGGCTAATTTGTTACCTACTGATGTTTTTTTACACTAATTTAGAGTTTAGCTTCTATTTTAGCAACAGGCTAACATTTTTGACTAATATTTGCTGAGGAATTTTAGGCTATTTTGGACTTTAGCTAATATTTAAGCAACGAGCTAGCTTTTTTTTTTATTCCCTAATGTGGCCTCTACTTAGCGTGTTTTTTTTTTTTTATTGCAAATTTGGAGTTTAGCTACTATTTTAGCAACAGGCTAACATTTGAGTAATTTAGTTTACCAAGGAATTTTTGGCTATTTTGGAGTTTAGCTAGTATTTAAGCGGGCTAGCTTTTTTTGACTAATTTGGCATTTACTCTTTTAGGCTAATTTGGAGTAGGCTAAATAGTTTTGCAAAATTGGCACGTATTAGGGATTTTTAAGCAGTTTTACCACAAATTTTCATAAATGTCAACTTCAATACTCTTCTTGTAGTTCTTTAATGAAATTTCAGTCTTTCCATTTTACAAATAGCTTTTGCTTTATCAGCAAATTCCTTCAGCAATTAACAAACTGCATCATTTTCCGCAAAAAAGCTTTAGCAACTACTTTCAGCTAAAATGATTCACACTATTATAATTGCAGGTAATTAACTCTTCTAGTGAGTTTCAAGCTGTTGTAATTTCTTTACTTATGCACAAAAACGTATCAGTTACAAATCAAGAATTTCTCAGGCACAACTCGGAGTGAGGTCATTCTCTCATTACTGATAAAGTAACTCTGCTTGCCTTCTTTCTGCTTGCTGACCTTCCTATCCAGAAATGAAATTTTTATTAAAGAATTATGAACACAATTGTTCTTTGCAACCATTGGACTTTTATTATGTCTGCAAAAAAAAAAAAAAAAAATCTCTGGAAGAAGCAGCACCAAAGACTGAACGGTGGGAACAGGCAGAGTGAGCGGGCTACACTGAAGCATGAAGAACTCGTTATAAATACAAGTGAGTGTGGAGGTGAAGCGCTCTCAACCCTCCAGAGAGCCGGAGTGGACGGCGTCCCGGTAGGACTGCCCTCCTTCTTTAGGCTCTGGGAACAGTTTGATGAGGTCGTCGATGCGCAGGATGGTGATCGCAGCTTCTGTGGCAAACTTGAGGCTTTTGGTCTTCACCATGGTGGGTTCGTACACACCCGCCTGACGGTTGTCTCTGGGTTTACCGTTCATCAAGTCCAAACCGATCCTGTGGGGACGGAGAAGTCCGGTTAGTGTGAAGTGAACCTGAAGCTGCGGGTTAAAAACTCTGCTCACCATTTGAGGTTCTTGCGTTCCGGGTTGACTTGAGCTTCGTTGTGGAAGGCGCGGAGCTTGGCCACCAGGTCGGTGGAGTCCTGCGCTGCGTTCACTGCCAGAGTTTTTGGGATGACCAGCAGAGAGCGGGCAAACTCTGCGATGGCCAGCTGCTCTCTTGAACCCTGGAGAAGAGGCCGAACATGAGGTCCGCTTCTGATGACGGAGAGGAGACGTTTGAGGAAACTCACCATGCTGGTGGCGTAGTTCTCCAGGTAAATGGACAGAGCGGCCTCCACGGCTCCCCCTCCTGGTACCACTGACTTGGACTCGAGCACTCGCTTCACCACACAGAGAGCGTCGTGCACCGAGCGCTCCATCTCGTCGCACATGAAGTCGTTGGCTCCTCGCAAAATGATGGAGGCTGAAGTGCGTGCTTTGGTACTGAAGGAGGACGTTCACAGAAGTTTATAAAAAGCAGCAGGAAATGATCTTGATCCACTGAGCGAGCTCTTACTTCTTGACCAGTATGAGCTCGTCATCACAGACGCGCTCCTGGACGACCTCCTCAGCCTGACCCAGCATGGTGGCCTCAAAGGTTTCCTCTCCCTCCAGGTTGGACAGAGAGGGGCAGACGACGGCTGAGAACGGAGAAACCAGGTCAACACTGAGAGGAGACCAAGACGTGAAAATAGAGCTGCCACCATTAGTCGACTATTAAAATAGTACAAAACTAGTTTATACTTTATAGTCGTTACTTTATATTCAGAGTGTAGTAAAGTTACAATGACCTTATGCTAGGTTTTTGGACTATTTTGGCATTTATTGTTTTTTGAGGCTATTTTGAAGTTTAGCTAATATTTCACCTACAAGCTAGCTGTTATGGCTAATTTAAGTTTTTTTTTTTTTTAGAATATTTTGGAGTTTGAATATATTTCAGCTGCATGCTAGCTTTATGTTTAATTTAGGCTATTCTGGAGTTTAGCTAATATTTCAGCAATATGCTATCTATTAAAATTTAGGCCATTTTGGAGCTTAGCTAATATTTTAGCACCATGCTAGCTGTTTTGGCTAAATTAGGGCTTCTATTTTAAATTTTTTTTTTTTTTTTTAGGAAAATTTGAAGTTTAGCTGATATTTCAGCTACATGCTAGCCATTATGGCTGATTTGGGATTTTTTTTTTTTTTAGGCTGATTTGGAGATCGGCTACTATTTCAGCTGCACACTAGCTATATTTTAAATTTAGGCTATTCTAGAGTTTGGCTAATATTTTAGCACCATGCTAACTGTTTAAGCTAATTTAGGCTTTTTTTTTTTTAAAGCCTATTTTGGCATTTAACTGATTTTTCAGCACCATGCTAGCAGTTTTAGCAAATTTAGTCATTTTTTCCCCAATTTTTTAGGCTAATTTGGTATTTAATATTTTTGTGGCTATCAGCTTCACCGTTTTCAACTATTAGCTTCAGGTAATTTTTGCTATCATTTTCAGCATCTTCAACAGCAAACTTCAGCTTCAGCATTCACACTCTCATTATTGCAGGTGATGCTATATAACTAGTTTTCAGTTCGTTTAAAGTTAACGATGGTTCAGATTTGTGTTTTTCATCAACTTTTTTTATGGCCTGATTAGTCGACTATTAAAACAATAATTTGTGGCAGCCCTAATGTACAATCGATTGTGATCCATTCGTACCTCCCGTTGCCTTGGCGATGCGTTTGAGGTCCCTCTTCAGAACCCTCCTCACAGCCATGGCTCCTGTGTCCACAAAGTACTTCAGACACATGTCATCAATGCCTCCAGTGGTCAGAACAACATTTGCTCCTGCAGCCAGAATCTTCTGGATTCTTTCCTTGGTGATGTCAGACTCCCTGAAATTAAAATAAAGAACACTTTAATTTTCAGTAGTAGTACTCAATTTAAGAGCCAATCATCCCTGCTAATAAATAAAACAAGATTATTTTTCCTGAAATTTTTTTAAATAGAAAAAAAAGGTCAAACAAAGAAAATGTTTGAGTAATAAAAAGTAAGGATGCACAGAAGTTAAAATTAAATTAAAAATATTTATCCCGAATTGTTTATAAATAGCCTAGAATACATTTTAGACATGTCTTCAAATAATTTAAATCTTTATCCTGTTATTATTCCAGTAAGTATGTCAGCATTTCCCTTCATACATCTCCAGTAGGAGCAGATTCACTGCTTGGTTTCATGTAACAAATTCAATAAACTCTACAAGCTCCAGAAAGATCATTTCTTCAACACTAAACTGTGTGATTCTGTTTGTTTTGGTATTATCCTTTCAAACGTTTGTCGTCTTTGCACAGACGGAGCGCTGCGATCTTTCAAGCTTTTCCAAGTTTCCTAATAGAATCTTAATGCAGAGATGCTAAAGGTTTCAGCAGTTTAACCTTTTGATAATTAAGTCCCACATTTGCAGTAAACTGAAGTCTTTTTGTTTCTCTCAATCACTTTAAAATACCTCCACACGGATCCTTGATGCTCGTGAATTGACCAACTTTGGTTTATACACATGCAGCTGTTCAACAATACTTTAACTCACTCCCACTGAAGGTCAAATGTCGATTTGTTTCTCCCAAATATTCAGATGAATAAATTTGGAGAATTCCTACTAAAAGTAAGGATCAATACCATTAGGTAGTTAAACCCTGACCAACCTACCTGGATTGTGAAAGTGAGAGAAATTTATCATATGGAGGAAATAAAATACAAAGAAACCTGATTAACAAAAGATGGCGTCCCATTGTAGCTTTATTATTCCAATAATATGTTACTTTTTTATTTGATATTGTTTTCTTACATTTTAACTATTTGTATTTTACTCTGTTTTAATATTATTAGTGTATTTGGTTTTTTTTTTTTAGTAATTCTAAATCTGTTCTATAATCACATGGTGAATGTGTTCATGGCCCTCTATACACATATTGTTATATAGTTTTTCATTGAATTTTAAAATTCAAAATGTTTTAAAACTTTTGTAAAACTCATTAAAAATTAAGTGAGAAAAAAAAAAAGACAGTAATGATCAATACGTATTTGCACGTTTAGCTGAGATCGTTTCAGTAGCAAACAAGAACACAGAACCAGCCCAAATGTAAGTATATTCATTTCCCTAACAGGGATTTTGTTGCCAAAGTTCAGCAGATGATTTGCAGATTAATAGCTAGATTTGTTTGTTTTGTCTTTTGCAATTTGTAATGTAAAGCTATATAGACAAACAAAAAGTTGGGCTCAAGATGTATCAAAAGAATTCCCTCCGTTCCCAAATAAGTGGACATGATTGAAGTTTTTCATTAAATAGTGAAGATAAATGCACGACAGAAACAATCCTCCACCTCTGTCTGATCTGATCCAGTTTCTCCGGGTCGCTGATGATAACTTGCACTCCCATTTTCATTTTGGCCTTCTGCAAACTGAAGTCCAGGCAGGCGATCTTGGCATTGACAACCCGCTTCACCATTCCTGCAGACAAACAAGAACGTCTTTAGCCGACGGCGTCTGGAACCACTAAAGAAAAGTACGACAACAAAATCATGTTTGGTCAAAGGAAGAGCCAGAGTTTACATATGAACCACGGCCACTAGACTTCTCTTAAACCAGTTTACTGTTTCCCACGCGTATCACTGCGTACATCACCGAGCGAGATATAGCAGCAAATAAAATGGGAATAAAGGAACAAAATGTGTAAAAGTTCACAGTTTTTTTTTAGAAACACACCTTGAGAGCCGACTGTGCAGTTCAGTGCGTATCCGTTGACCAGAAAACTCTCCTTCTGGCTGCGGCCGTGAGCTTTCAGCACGTTCACAGAGTTGATGGGGTATTTGGCCACTCCTTTACTGTCCACAAACTTCACCGCCATGGCGGCGTCGACCACCATGTTTGCAAAGAAGTCTGAATCCCTGACGACTGAAGTCAAGGTCAACAAATGGTGCCACAAACGATTGTTTTAGTCGTCGACTGATCGATTATTTTTTCTGATTTATTTTTTGTCGACTTATCAGGTCGTGTGCAAAGTGAATGTAAAACACATCTGAACCATCGTTAGCTTTAAACTAACTAAAAACTAGATTTATAGCATTACCTGTGATAATGCTTTTGTGAATGGTGTAAGCAGAATTTGGCTACTAAAAATGCAAGTGCTGATAGCTGAAGGTGCTGAAGCTGAAATATTAGTTAAATGCCAAATAAGTCTAAAAAAATGCAGGTTAGCCAAAACAGCTAGCATGTAGCTAAAATATTAGCTAAACTCCAAAATTGCCTAAACAAGACTTAATGCCAAAACAGTTATAAAAGCTAGCTTAATTCCAATATAACTTTCAACTTTAAACACTCAAACTCCATTTAATATAAAGTAATGACTAATCAACTATTAAATTAGTAGTCAACTATTTTAATAGTCAATCAGTCGAGTAATCGTGGCAGTCCTAAATGCTAAGTATTAGCTTTTGGCTAAAACTTGACAGAAACATAAAACTGCAGGAAGCTCTGACACATTTTTATCTGGATACACTTTTATGATTTTTGAAGACATGGAGGTCTTGGCTGCGTTGATCAGACATTCTCTTCCCAGATCATCAGTTCCAATAGTGAGGTTCTCGTTAATGTAGCGCACCGCCTCTCTAAAAAAAGAGAGAAAAAAAAAATAAATCAAATGGATTGGTAAATACTCATTATTCATTTTCTAAACAGATATTAGAGACGTCCTGATCCGATCATGTGATCAAAAATCTCACTCGATCACGTAGTTTAGACTCAAAATCTTATACTGCACCCTATGATAATATCTTTCAAGTTTATCACTACAAATAAATACTGTATAAGAAGTCAGCATACAATGAACTAAACTAAAAATACCTAATACCGTAAAGGCATTTCAAAAGACAAAAGATTCAATTTTTTGGTTCTTTTTTAAAGAGAGTGACTATCCGTGCTGCAGACAGAGACGGCAGTGAAAAGGACCGTCTATAAGTGGGTGTCAAACTCAAATCCCACAAGGGGCCAAAATCCAAAACACCTATTAGGTTGCGGGACGAACAGAATAAACATTTATTGAACACTAAAACCAAATTTTTTTTTAATTTAAAACAATAACTTTTTAACACAATTATGAACTAGATATTTAGCATTACCTGTGATAATGCTGTAAGCTGAAATTGAACGCTAAGGATGCTAGTGCTGATAGCTGAAAATGCTGAAATTGATAGTTAAAAGCGCTGAAGCTGACAGCCAGCTAAAATAATAGCTAAATGCTAAATTAGCCTGAAAAAACAAAACAAAAAACAACTTAGGTTAGCCAAAACAGCTAGCATGTAGCTGAAAAAATAGCAAACCTTCAAAGCAAACCTTTCAAAAAAATGTGCCAAATTAGATAGCTTAAACATTTATAGTAAATGCCAAAATAGTCCAAAAGTTAGCAGAATGTTAATTTTTCAAACTTTAAAACAGTAACTTTTTAACTTAATTATGAGTAATAAAAAGGAAGATTATTCTTCCAGAATAAAATCAACTTAAACCTTAAATAACTTTCAATATTTTACTCAAAAAAATATTTTTTTTTCTAAAATTATACAAGTTAAAAATAAGCGCAAGATAACATCTGGCAATCATAAATTAATGATCAAATTATACAATAACAATAAAATAAAATTATCTGGAGGGCCGGATCCGGCCCCCGGGCCTCGACTTTGATATATGGAAAAAAGTGACAAGAAAAAAAATCTGTAATGTCTCAAAAACAACTAAAGCTAATAAATATTAGGAGCTAATTATGAACACTAATCATATTTATGCCAAACAAATCAATGATTATAAAAGAGATTCATTTTTTAATGAAGGTCACATATGATTAAAAATGTTCTATAGTTATTAAATCTGTATCAACCCATCTCACTTGCAAGCCAGGCGGTATCCATTGATGACGGAGGTCGGATGAATCTTCTGCTTTACCAGCTCGTCTGCACTTTTCAGTAGTTCTGCAGCGAGAATAACCTGTACGAAACAAATTATTTAAGGATCAAAATAACATTTTCCTAACTAAATTGTAATTTTGTACCATCGTTTCATTAGGAGTGGCAGAAATGAGGCTGCAGAACTCCTTCAGACACTGACGGATCTTTCTCTATCCTGATAGCATAGCCACACATCCGTAATAAAAGCAGATGTATGGTACTAGAACAGGACTCAAATAACATAAAATGTCTTCCTTTTTTCATGTTGGGTTTGAAATCATCTGTCAAAGACTTACGACTGATGTGGTTCCATCTCCAACCTCCTTGTCCTGCAGGTCAGCCAGCTCACACAGGACTTTGGCAGCTGGATGTTCCACCTCCAGCATCTTCAGAATGGTTGCTCCATCGTTGGTGATGGTCACGTCCTGTCAATTGGAGAATGAAAACTACATAAACCCCATTTTAAAAAATCAAATATATATAGTTGGATCAAAACGTGACACAAACCCCAATGTCGTCCACCAGCATCTTATCGAGGCCGTAGGGTCCCAAAGAACTCTTGACGATGTTCGCGATGGAGGCTGCGGCCATGACTGCAAAATACCAAGATTTAAAGTCATAACTTGACTTTGAAACAGGTAAATTAAAAGCAATTACCTCCTTTTTAATAATTCTATTTTAGCTAAAACAGGCAAATAACGGGCCACACCTATAAAATTAGCACAGCCGCTCATTCATTGAAGCTAATACTAAACAACATACTCATATATACGAATAAAAATTAGCATATTTGTGTAGTTTTATAAGGGAGACTGCGTAGTCCTGTTGGTTAAAAGCAAAACAAGCTAGTTTAACACATTAGTTGTAGCTGTAACTAGCACTAGCATGACCACACGTGTGTGTGCTACATGCGGAAACTTTACAGGCGCGCGCGACGCTCCAACGTCAATTCTTTAAATACAGTTAAAAAATAAAAATAAAAAAATGCAACGCGAAAACAAACTGCAGCTCACCATTTTGAGTGCGAACAGACTCGCCAGTATTTCTCTGGCCGAAGACATTAAGCGGACCTTCCAAAAGCGACATTTTGGAGAAGCACACAACCGAGAAGAAAGAATCGGCCCGGGTGCACTATGGGTAAACCGGCAAAATGACGGAAGGTTCGAGAAATAAAACAAGTAAAAAACAAAATGAGTCAAATTTTTTTATTAGAAAAAGTTTTTATAAAACAAGAAATATGTACTATACAATTTAAACAATAAGAAATACTTGAAAAAGTATGACTTTTTGAAACTGTTGTATTATAACTTCATTTCCCAGAATGCTTTGGTGCGAAAGGGCAGGCTTAAGGCTTATGTCAACGTTCTAAAACTCTTTTGCGCCTCCTGCTGTTAAAACATGCTTTTGCCACGCTCAAAATAAAAAAAATATTTAAAAAAAAAATGAAATCTAAAAATAAATATATAATAATAAAATAAATAACCCCATTCACTCCAGATTACTCATGCTTCTGTTTATTAGCTTTTGTTTATTTAAAAATGGTTTGCTCCATACTTTGAAAAACAACTTTAAAGTTTTTAAGATAGTTAGAGCCTAAAACCCCTTAATAAAAAAACTTTTTTTTTTTAACTATCATTGTTCTGTCAGCTTGGTAGAACTCTGACAAATCCTTGTCCAAAGCACAGAATAGATGTTCATTCATTTACCTCCACTCAGAAAAATAAAATTTCTAGCTTAATTAAGGAATGTTTCAATTTTGAATGAATTAAACTTTATTTATATAGCACCTTACAACTATTTTCAGTTTACCACAGTTTTTCAATATACAATAATTTTGTAATTATCTTTAAATCAGCAATAAATGTAAAATTTAAATTAAATTAAGTGTAAATGAGGAAAGGTTAAACATTGTTAATTTTGTTGGCTAATACATTTTTACTTTGTCTGTTAGTAGATGTTGAGGTTATTTTTGTTACCAAATGTGCGTTTTTTAACAACTTATTTTCAAAATAAGAAAAAAACTTTCAGAGTCCAATAAGAGGTTTGAATGAAATTAAATTGTCATTTAGCTGTATCTAGCATTGCCTTCATCTCCAGATCTTTTCCAGCTCAGTATGTCTTAGATTTTATCCTGGATTTTAGAATATTCCAACTTTTTTATAGCAAATATCGTCATTTTATTTGTAGTTCAGGTGTAAAGATATGGCTAAAAGTTTATTTTTCATGGTTGCCCTGTCTATTCCTTTGGGTTTTTCTTTTATATATGAAGTGATTGCATTGAATGGGAAAAAAACAGTCCAAATTAGATGTAAGGAATTGTTATACTTTTAAAAATATATAATATTGAAAAAGAAAACAGTACCAAAACCACAGAGTTGAATCTGAATTTATTATCTGCATTACATTGTTTTTGAGCAATGTTGACTAGCCAGTTAAAAAAATACAGTACATTTAACTTAAACATCAACGTATTATAAAGCATTTCTATGGCATACAAGAATAATTCTCCTAAAATGTACATCTCTACAAAGTGTTTACAAATAAGATGCAAAAACTGAAAGAAAAGTGCAAAAAAGGAAATAAAAAAAAAAGAGTCAATGAAGACAGACAAACAGTTCCCCACCAGTGAAACAAAACTGAAAAACAAATATACTTCATATTCCCATCCCGGGTTTTGCTGCCATCTCCCGACAGTTCAGCATTTTTACATTTTTGGATAGGTTTTTAGACTTTTCTTTAAGTGCACGACAGAAAATCTGCTTTTTTTTTTTTCTAAAAACATTCACAGTATTTTTATTAAATTTTTGGAAACTTTCTAGGTTTGAATAAAGACATTGTATTTTTATCTACAGTCAGTTTTGGCTCACTGTCATCATCGTTTGACAATCTTTTCAAATTAACTGTAAATCCCTGAAATTGATGTAAAAAAAAAAAACTGAAACAGTATTGAATGTTTTAATTTAAATCAATGTGCGATCAAGATGAGTCAGTAGTGTCATGACAATTTAAACCCAATTTGTGTGTAAAGAAAAAGAAGTGCACCTAAAACAGTACTGTAACTACAGCTTTCCTTTATGGTCCTTTAAAAAACAAAAATGTGTTTGTTGTGATTAACATTTTGCCCATATCTTGATGCATGTAAAACATTTGAAATTTATTCACAGATTTCAAACAAATACAACCCTTAAACAGCAGCAGTGCAGCATATAAGCATGGAAGTTTTTTTTTTTTTTTTTTAAAGCTCTTTAAAACCTATTGGTGACACAATCGTCAGGAAGAATGACAAAAAATACACAACTTAATCGGATTCCTAATTGAGCTGCACTCTTTTGTCAAGTGACAAACTAAACTGAGCAGAAAAGGTTGCATGTTTGGTGCTGTGAAGCTGCTTGTAGTACGCACAAATATTGTCGTTTATCTCTTTTAACCATATTAACTAAAAGTGAAAATACCTTAAGAGCAAAACTTTTGGGAGAACTATTGACAGTCGAATCTCCTGCAGATCTATGTGATGTTTGATGCCCAGGTAGAGACAGAAACCATTTCAATAAACCAGTTCGTAAGTCAATTATCTTTACAACACATAAAGCAGTGTAAAAGTTTAAACTTCTGATAGTAAAGACAGCTCCAACTACTGTTTGTAAAGATCTTGCTTAGTAGTGCTAAGAAAGCTCATGCTTAGGCCTGTGCACTACAAATATGGCTGCTATGTAGGAAGTTGTATGACGCTATCACGCGAAGCTGCTGGAGCTCAGACACTGAAACTTCTCCCTCAGAGACTGAACGATGGTCGGTTGGTTCTGCTGCGGCTCGCTCCACAGGTACTTCTCCAGGGGTTTTAACGGGTCGCAGGTCCGCAGAGGCGTAGACGGCAGACTCAAGGACTGGACAAGACTCCGACTTTGATTGGGAAGGGCAGCCGGCCGCTGGTTCCTCTCTGCCTCGCTTTCATCCTCTGAGCGGATCTCTACGTAGTCATCGTCGTCTTCCCCGTTGTCCTTGAAGTTGGCCAGGTAGTTCTGGGTGGCGTTGAGTATGCTGAGAGCAGAAGAGCGATTCAGGACCACCACCTGTTGGCCGTCGTGTAAAGTGAGATCTGAGCGTCCCAGGATCAGCTGGTCTGGAAGGCTGCTCTGTCGACCAGTGTGGCCCAAACTGGGACCGCGAGATCTGTCTGTGGTTCTGAGCATCGGTAGTCCGTTACATCCAGGTTCAGGCTGTGCCTCTTGTTGGCTGACCAGAGAGCCGTCCGAGTGGCGCTGTACGGATGGGGAAGACGTTGCATTGAAGGAAGGATGTCTCTTGATGGAACTGTACACGTGTTCCTCCTTCTCGCTTGGTGAAGACAAGCATGAGCTCCACCTTTGTGGCGTTGGAGCGCTTGAAGAAGGGATAGTCTTCAGAGAAGGGATGGAGCAGGAGGAGACCATCCTGCGCTGAGGGCTTGTTGACGGTTGCGCGTCCATCCCATCGCTGGACGAAGACACAAAGCTTGCCAGCTCCCCGTTGCTGTAGGTGGAGTGGAGCCAGTCCTCATCCAGGGAGCTCTGAGTCACAGACAAGGACAACGACGGTCCGGAATTACTGGTGGGCTGAGAGAAGGAGGCTTGAGCGGCTTGTCCAGGAGAGTCCTTGAACATCACCTGGTCGTAAAGCTGGGAGTATTCTGCAATTCTTGCTCCTGAGGAGAGAAAACAAACAAGTCGATCTATAATTAATATTGTTGGTAGTAGGGCTGCCACGATTAGTCGACTAATCGATGACTAATCGACTATTAAAATAATCGACAACTAATTTAATAGTCGATTAGTCGTTACTTTATATTGTATGAAGTCAGACTGTAGTAAAGTTGAAAGTTATAATAGCCTTCTGCTAGCTTTTTGGAATATTTTGGCATTTTTAAGGTTTTTTTAGGCTATTTTGGAGTTTAGCTAATATTTCAGCAGCATGCTAGCTATTTCGGCTAACTTTAGCTTTTTTACGTTTTTTAGGCAACTTTTGAGTTTAACTTATATTTCAGCTATATGCTAGCTGTTTTGGCTAATATAGGATTTTTCCGTTTTTTTTTAAGGCTAATGTGGAGTTTAGCTTAATATTTCAAGGTAGCATGCTAGTATTTCGGCTTAACTTAATGCTTTCTTTAAGTTTTTTTAGGGCCAAGTTTTTGAGTTTATCTTTATTTCAGCTATGTGTTAGCTGTTTTGACTAATATAGGATTTTTCCGTTTTTTTTAATGTGGAATTTAGCTAATATTTCAGCATTTGGCATTTAACTAATATTTTAGCTGGTTATCAACTTCAGCATCTTTACATACACTTTGGCCATGAACAGATTAGTCGACTAATCGGAAAAAATAATCGGTGATTAGTCGACTTTTAAAATAATCGTTTGCGGCAGCCCTAGTTGGTAGCAAAAGCCAACCTCGTTTCTCAAGAATCTGACACAGATACTGCCCTTGTTATGAGGTTTGGGTACAGGCCACATGTGACCTAACCCAGTTCTCCATTTAGAAAACTCATTTAAAGGCTTTTCATGTCTTGATTAGATATAGTTCAAGTATATTATCTCTTGTGTACAAGATTCAGAATGTAAAAACTCATGAGAAAAACCTAGAAAAGTATTCAAGCCAAATGAGGAGTGAGAAATGTCGGGTTACCTATAGCTGGACCTCCTTGTTTCTTTTCCTCCAATATGGCTGCGAGGTCTTTCTGTTTTTTCTCCATTCTGGCTCGACTGCACGAGTCTCCGGGGTCCATGCTCCTCATGCGTAGAAGCTGGTTGGCTTTCTTGATCTTCTGGCTGTACTGCCTTGCCATCAGGAAGACGCGGCTCTTGTTTTTGTCCATAATTTCCAGAGGAAAGTCTATCGACTCCCCCAGCAGGAGAGAGGAAGAGGCTAAAGGAGTGTCCAGACCCGCTAGCTCCCCCGGAAACAGACTGTGGAGGTCCCTGATGCCGGGGTCTCTTTGAGAAGGGCTACGTTGGGGAAGCTCTACGAGGTCATCGTCCTCCAGGCGGAAGCTGCCGCTGCTTAGGCGAGCTAGTCTGTTCCGGATGCTTTTCACGGTGCCCGGTGGGGGCTCTGGAGGGACTGGAAGGGGCCGGGATGCTGGCGTTGGGTTGGGGCTTTCTTCTTCTGTGGGGTTTTCGCTTTGGAGGTCGGGGAGTCTGAGAACAGGGATGGTGAATGACGGCGTGGAGGTGACAGAATGGGGTTTGGACTGATGAGTTGGGCTACTCTTGGCTGGAGGGCTGGCAGCTTGAGGAGCTTCTCCAGAGGGGCTCTTTTTTGGGCTATTTTTACCAGATGAAGCCTTGGATGACTCGTTGGCGCTCACAGGAAATGCAGCAGGAAGCCGATCGGCCTTCTTCTCGTTGGTTTTGATGTAGTTTTCTAAGTCACTCCAGATTTCATCGACCTCCTCAGACATCTTGTCTCCTTTCTGTGCAAATATCTCAGGAGAGGAGGAGGAGTAACAGCGATCTGGCTGAGAGGAACTTGAAAGAGAACGGGAACCTTCTGGTCTTTCATTGTCACCTAAATGGAGACTCTCCTCCGACAAAGTCCCCGCACGAGTTTTAGTTTGCGGATCTTGTTCCAAAGACAGGGAACTTTTATTACCTTCATTCATTCCTTTAAGTTCCGTCGATGGAGGTTCCCTAAAACAGATGGTGTCGTAGATCTCTTCTTCCACAATTTTCAGCTCACACGACTCGTATGGTTTCACCTCCGGCGCAGAAGAGCGGTTGCTCTCGGACGAGGAGTCCGCTTCGTTTAACGGCTCCTTGATCCTCGGAGGGCTTTGTACTCTTTCCGCTCCAGAAGTTTCTTTCGGTTTCGGACTTTCTTCGGGATCCCTTCTGATGAGGCCCATACTCCTCAGGTCCTCATAGCTGATATTGTCATACACATTCTCTATATCGTCTATGGTCAGTTGCTCGGCCGACGAGGATCCAGATATGTCATTGCTGGACGATTCCGTGTTGATCACTTCTAAATTGCTACGACCTGCCTGTTCTTGTTCGGGACTTCCAGTCTCCGTGGCCTTCTCCCCTACACTGCTGGCTCTCCGCAGGACTCTGCTGCTATCCGGCGGGGGGTCAACTTGCACCGTGGGCACCTGCTCAACGTGCCAACTGCAGGGCCGAGCTGTCCGAGGGGACGAGGAAGCCTCTGACCTCTCCGGTTCTGGTGCGCTCTGCTCGGTGGGAACAAACATCTGATAAAAGTCTTCGTCCTCATCATCGGGCTGCATCGTTCTCTGGCGGGTGGGGAACATGGCCCGGCGAGCTCGATGGTCAGCCCAGATGTTCCTCACTGAATGGTCACTTTCTGTGACTATCACAGATGGGATCTGGGACTCCGGAGGTTCCTCGGTCACATGTGGCGTCCTGAGGAGTGGTGGGTGGTGACTTCCTTCTCTTACCAATGATTCCCTGGCTCTCTGAATAGAATGACAGACAAAAAGTTGTGTGTGGCTGAGATCGTTCAAAAATATTCACTCTTTAAAACTTTATTATACTTCTAAAACTGCAACAAAACAACTGTGAATGACTGCACACCTGAAGGTCTGAGGGACTCATGTTGAAAGCCTTCCACTGTTCGATACTGTCAACGGATGCTTGAGGGTTCAGCCTCTTTCTGCTGCTTTTGCCAGGAATGCGTAGCCGCCTTCCACCACCCTGAAAACATAAAACTTGAGTTCAAAACGTTTTCCAGTCAGTCGTGTAAGTGCTGCAAGGCAATGCGGTAAAGTGGTAGAGCACATGTCAAAGTCAAGGCCCAGGGGCCGGATCCGGCCCTTTTGTAATTAGATCCGGCCCTCCAGATCATTTTATTTTATTGTTATTAATGTCCCTATATTATCTTGTGCTTCTTTCTAACTTGTATAATTTTGACAGAATATATTTTTATGGAGAGTAAAATATTGAAAGTTATTTAAGGCTTAAGTTGATTTATTCTGGAATAATATTCATGCCTTTTTATTATTCATAATTATGTTGAAAAATTATGGTTTTAAAGTTTTTTTTAAAAATGCTAGCTTTTTGGACTATTTTGGGATTTACTAAGATTTTTTAGGCTAATTTGGGATTCAGCTAATATTTCAGCTTCATGCTAACTTTTTTGGCTAACATTTTTTTAGGATATTTTGAAGTTTAGCTATTTTGATTAAAACTTTTAAAAAGTTTTTTAGGCTATTTTGAAGTTTAGCTAATATTTTAGCTAAATGTTAGCTGTTTTAGCTAATTTAGGCTTATTTTTGGGATCTTTTTAGGCTATTTTGAAGCTTTGTTATTTTTTCAGATAGCTGTTTTGGCTAATTTAGGCTTTTTTTTTCTTTTGCTGTTTTGGACTTGGGTTAAAATTTAAATGCTAGCTGTTATGGCTATTTTTTTTTTTGACTATTTTGAAGGTCAGCTATTTATTACAGCTACATTGTAGCTGTTTTTACTAACCTACGTTTTTTTTACGCTAATTTGGTATTTAGCTAATATTTCAGCTGACTTTCAACTTCAACATTTCCAGCTACTAGTCTCAGCATCTTCAGCTATCAGCACTAGCATCTTCAGCGGCCAAATTCAGCTTATAGCAGTCACACTAGCATTATCAAAGTACTATATATCTAGTTCATGATTATGCTAAAATTTTGCGGTATTGAAATTTTAGCTTTAGTGCGTTCAATAAATGCTTATCCTGTTTGGCCCACCACCTTAAGTGTGTTTTGGATTTTGGCCCATTGTGCGATTGAGTTTGACACTCCTGTGGTAGAGTGTCCACCCTGAGACTGGAATAATATGAGTTCAAATCCAGGTCGAGGCATACCAAAACACTCTAAAATTGTAACCCAGTGCCTCTCTGGGTTGAAGGGGTCAAACCACCAAATGGTTCCCAAGCGCAGCTGTGTCTGCAGTAGGGCTGCCACGATTAGTCGACTAATCGATGACTAATCGACTATTAAAATAGTCGATTAATCGTTACTTTATATTGTATGAAGTCAGAGTGTAGCTTTTTGGACTATTTTGGCATTTAATAAGTTTCTTTGGCCTTTTATGGAGTTTAGCTAATATTTAATCTACATGCTAGCTGTTTTGGCTAACTTAAGGTTTCTTTTTTTCGTTTTTTAAGCTATTTTTAAGTTTAACTAATATTTCAGCGACATAGCTATTTTGGTTAATTTAGGATTTTTCTGTTTTTTTTAGGCTAATTTTGAGTTTAGCTAATATTTCAGCAGTATGCTAGCTATTTTGGTTAACTTTGGCTCTTTTTATTTTTTAGGCTAATTTGGCATTTAATTAATATTTCAGCTGGTTATCAACTTCAGCGTCTTTACATCCAGTTTGCGCATGACCCGATTAGTCGACTAATCGGAAAAAATAATCGGTGATTAGTCGACTATTAAAATAATCGTATGTCCCTCCTCATCCTCTTTGACCCATCCTCCCTCGGGGGATGGGTCAAACGTGGAGGACAAATTTTCCACATCTCGGTGTGTGACACTTTATTGGAACTTTAACTCACAGGAGCACTTTCATCTTCATCGTCAGCGTCCTGCTGGTGTGGCTCCTCCCCTTCCTCCCTGTCACTGTGCTCGTAGTGATCTCCGGGATCCAGGGACTCCTGAGATTGGTTGATGAGGCTTCGACTGCGGCCTATAGTGCCCAGAGCCAGCTGGGACACCGGAGAAAGTAGGCTAACTCCTAAGCTTGATCGCTGGAAAGAATAAAAAATATATATTTTTTGAAGGAATAAGCAAATCTATCATTAATCTTAATTATTTATGATTGTGACTCACTTTTTCAGTGTCAGTGTGAGCAGCATTCTGCTTTGCATTCTTCAGTAATTTGCTGAGGGGTTCTGGGAACATAACATGTTAAGGTCACCTTTATTTTAATAACCCACTGAGGTCTAATGAAGACTAACCAATTAGTATGCATAAAAGATAAGAGATTTTGGAATTTCTCACCTTTCCTGCGTCCTCTACGAGGAGTGGGGCCTTCCTTAGTTTGAGGAGAGTCCTTCTTGTCCCCATCAGGGCTGTAATGAAACCCAGGGTGATCTGAAACAGAATCCCAGCAGAGTTGTTTAACCCTTTAGTATCTTAAAGTCAGTATATGCTTATTAAATCAATATCACTTACGTATTGCATCCATCTCCAAAATTGCTTGTTTAGCCTGCAGAACAAAAAAAAAGTAAGTTTGATGGGATTTTCATTTAAAAAAAATTTGGTTTTAAAGTTAAAAAAAAAAGTGCATTCTGCTAGCTTTTTGGACTATTTTGGCGTTTACTAAGATTTTTAGGCTAGTTTAGGGTTTAGCGAATATTTCAGCTACATGCTAACTTTTTCGGCTTATTTAAGCTTTTTTAAAGTTTTTTTCTAGGATATTTTAATGTTTAGCCATTTTGTCAGCTATATGCTAGCTGTTTTGGCAAATTTAGGCTTTTTAAAAATGTATTTTTAGGATATTTTGAAGTTTAGATATTTTCTTCAGCTACATGCTAGCTGTTTTAGCTAATTAAGGCTTATTTCTTTTTAGTATTTTTTAAGTTATTTTAAAGTATTGTTATTTTTTCAGATTGCTGTTATGGCTAATTTAGGCTTTCAAAAATGTTTTAAGGATATTTCGAAGTTTAGCTATTTTTTCAGCTACATCCTAGTTGTTTTAGCTAATTTAGGCTCTTTTTTGTTTTTTAGGCTATTTTGGAGTTCAGCTAATATTTTCCTTAAATGCTAGCTGTTTTAGCTAATTTAGGCTTATTTTAAAGGATTTTTAGGCTATTTTAAAGCTTTGTTATTTTTTCAGATAGCTGTTTTGGCTAATTTAGGCTTTTTTTAAGCTGTTTTGGAGTTGGCTAATTTTCATTTTATTTAATTTTTTTTCTTTTTTAGTTTTTTGGACATTTTTTAATTTCATCTATTTTATCAGCTACATTCTAGATGTTTAAGCTACCCTACATCCCTTTAGGCTAATTTGGCATTTAGCTAATAGTTTAGTGTCTTCAGCATCTCGCCACTTGGTGGTGCTGTTCTACAGTCTTCACCTGAACGACTGCAGGAGAAATACATCACATTGTTTGAACTTAACTTGATCTTAGTCTGATCAATTGTTTAGACATGTCCGATATAGAAGAGTTTTCTTTAAATACTTTTGGATTTTGATACTTTATGCAACCTGAAATTGAATATTTTTGCCTCATTTTTAAATTTGTTTTAAGTAAGAATTCCTTCACTTCTGTCATCTAAGCAAATAGAGAAAGGCGCTTTAGAAATGAGTTGGAAACAGCAACAGAAAGCATTCAAAAATGAGCAACACGTTCCCAACATCCCACTCAAACTCTGAGGTTAGCTCCTCTTACCTTGGCAGGTATTTTTGCAGGATGGTTTTCAAGTATGAGCCTTTTGAGGTGTAAGATCCACATGCGCTTGTCTTGCTGCGATTTGGCCTGGGGTCAGAGCGAAACATCACACAGAGGATTATGTCATACGTGCACTTTTACTGCAGCTTAGAGGATTGGGATAAATCCTTTAAAATATGGCTTTTGCACGTCGCACATATTAGATTTTCCTTTTTAATGCTTCTCCAAAACACGGTTGTTAGGTAGCAACAATGAGTGCCTTTGGCCTTAAAACACCCGACATGTCCGAACAGCTCAGTAAGGTGAGCCAGGATGGGCTACAAAACAATGAAACACCTGCAAACAATCAGAACACTTTCTGACTCTTGCTCAATGCTGCTGGTAGCAGATTTTAAAACCTGTAATTAGTTCAAAAGTTGTTTAACATTTGCATGCGCTTCTTAAGTCTTACCTGCACTGTGTGCTGTAGCTTAGGGTTCTTGTAGTGAAACACGCTGAAACTTAGTGGCTCTTTTGGAATAATTTCAACAAGCATCAGATTGCAACACTGCGGGAGGTGAATCAGAAGTCACGTTAAAGAACAGAACCGTCTCTAAACGCTGTGACGCTCTAAGATGCATGACTGACCAATATGTGAGCCTTGTATGTGTAGGTTTCTTCTCGCTTCTTCGTAATCAGCAGCAGCTTGTCGAACAGAAAAAGCGTCCTTTCGTTTTTGGCTCGCTGCAGACGAAACGTTCCTTCAAGAACCAACTCCCCGTATCCGATCAGATCGGGCCCTTTCCAGTTGGTCAGGAGACTCTGGATTTCCTGCGCAGCATCAGAAAGAAGAGCTGGTAAACCCCAGTTTGATTTAGGAAAAGCAAGGAATTTTAAATAGGAAGATTTTTAGTGTCAGGACAAGAAAGAAACGGGGAGGAAATGGAAAAAAAAAGTATAAGGAGGAGCTAAAATTGTTAATGTATGTCAGTAAATGTAAATATGCATTCATCACAATAATTCCATCTCCCATAATGCAGAGATTTACATAAGTTTTATTGTTTGTTTGCTTTTTTTTAAGCTAATTCGGCCATTTAGCTAATATTTTAGCTGGCTATCAACTTTAGCCTTTTAAGCTATCAGCTTTAGCATTTTTAACAATCAATTTCAGCATGTTCAGCAGCCACATTCTGCTAATAGCATTCACACTAGCATTATTGCAGGTAATGCTATCTATCTATCTATATATCTAACATTTAGGCTGCATGCTAGCTGTTTTGACTAATTTAAGCTTTTAAAAAAGTTTTTAGGCTGTTTTGGTGATAAGCTAATATTTAAATGTTAGCTGTTTGGCTAATTTTGGCAATTTTCAGTTTTTTAGCTGTTTTGTGATTGCTAATATTTAGGCTACGTGCTAGCTGTTTTAGCTAATTTAGGCTGTTTTTTAAAACGTTTTTAGGCTGTTTTGGAATTAGGCTAATATTTACATGCTAGCTGTTTTGGCCAATTTGGGCTTTTTCAGTTTTTTTGGACTATTTTGAAGCTATTTTGGCTAACTAAAGTTTTGTTCTTGTATGTTTTTTTTTTTAAGGCTAATTTGGCATTTAGCTAATATTTTAGCTGGCTATCAGCTTCAGCGTTTACACCTATGAACTTCAGAGTTTTCAGCTATAAATTTCAGCATCTTTAGCTATCAGCACTAGCATCTTGAGCGGCCAAATTCAGCTAAATAAGTGAAAAAGTTTTATAAATTTAGTTTTAGAGTGTTCAATAAATGTTTATTCTGTTCGGCCCGCGACCTAATATGTGTTTTGGATTTTGGCACCCTGTACCTTTGAGTAGACGCTAACTCCATGCAATTTTGGAGCAGTAGTGGTTGCATCAAAAAGTAAGATATCTTATAATTTTTGCCCCAATCAAACAGTTTGCACTGTGGCTAATTGAAGTTTTTGCTTTCATATGCCATCTTTGTGCTAACGATGTAGAAAACAGCTATTGAAATGTTGAGTCAGGCGCTACATAGAGCTCACATGTCTGTTCGAAGAGTTGGAAAAACAACGTCAGTTTCTGTTTTGACTAATAAAAGAGTCGGTGAGAGTGTGGGAGCGCTTTTCGCACCTGCAGTCTAACTGCGTGCTCGTGTTTCCTCTTCATGTCGTTGATGTGCCAGGCCACTCTCTGCATGGTGTCGATGGCCTCCTGCACCACTTCATGGGTCTCTGTGTCCTTCTCCATGTGGTTGGCTATCTCCTGCACAAACAATTGCGGTCTTAGCACGTGGAAACACTTGCAATCCTCCTCCTAAAAATCAAAGTGGTCACAAAGGACCGTGCGGACGCTGATACATTGAACAGACACGCTGTGCGCCATATGTCTGTGCATTTGGCTCCCTCCACATTATCACACATTTACACCGATGTGGACAAAATCATTAGGAATGCGTCTGCCTTTTTCACAGTGAAAGGTAATTTCTTTTAGCGTTTGCACGCTAAACATCCGTACATGCAGCAGAAGGTGGTACTTGAGGATCCGTTGCACCGGCTTGAGCAAGTAAGAACCCAAGGGTAGGGAGTGTCTCAGGGATTCTTGGCGCTCGCGGAAAAACTTGGCCAACGCCTTGTTCCTCATGCACTCTGTGAGCACAGCCACTGACCTGTGGAGACACAACGCAGAAGGAAATGTCAGGGATGGGCAGTAAATCATTATCTGACAGCTATAAAACAGTAATGTAAGCTATTGCAGAAAGGGAAAGTTTCACGTCATTGGTTCAGAAATTGTTACTCCTTTAGCACTTTATTTAGTGATATTTTTAAATGTATGTTTTAAATCAATATATATAACCCTTTAGGTTGCATTTAAATGACTTTAATTGGTCCCCAATTTGACTAATAATAATTTGACATTAAATACATTTAACAAAACGGCAGCCTTTTAAGAACTGGCTCAGTGGAGCTGGTTTGCTGTGTGACCTACTGAAGAATAAAGAGCTTTTTCACGGAGCTCTGAAGCAGTGAGTGCGTGCGGAGCTGAGCAAGACAGAAAAAGACAGTTGTGAACTTGATTCATTCTTCTGTGTCTTGTGTGTGTCGGGATTCCAGCGCGGTTCCACACAGGCCTCACATTGTTCTGGAGGAAACCCGACCTTAGGGCTCAGCGTCGACCATGATGCATCTACGGCCTCTGTGACTGTGAGCTTATATACAACTGTCTCCCTATGTGCGACCTTGGCGGGGGTCACCAGCTGTGGAGGAATGACTTCCTCAAACAGCTGACAATGGCTTCTATAGTGATGAAATCTGCATTAATGCAGTCATGATGAACTTGCTGTCCTGCAAAGTGACTGTCTGGTCAAATACAGTAGACCAGGAGGTGTAAACTCAATCGCGTAGAGGCCAAAATCCAAAACACACCCTCGATCGAACAGGATAAACATTTAGTAAACGCTTTAAAACTAAATGTTTAAAACTTTAAAACCGTTACTTTTTAACATATTATGAACTAGATATATAGCGTTACCTGTGATAATGCTAGTGTGAATGTTGTAACCTGAATTTGGCCGCTAAAGATGCTAGTGCTGATAGCTGAAGATGCTGAAATTGATAGCTAAAAACGCTGAAGCTGAAATTACTGAAGTCAATAGCTGAGAACGCTGAAGCTGATAGCCAGCTAAAATATTGGCTAAATACCAAATTAATCCCCCCCACACACACAAAAAACCACTCAGGTTAACCAAAAACAGCTAGCATGTAGCTGAAAATGGCTAAGCTTCAAAATAGCTAAAAAACAACTAAAAAAAAAACCTAAATTAGCCAAAACAGCTAGCGTATAAACATTAGCCTAAATAAGTTTAAAAAAAGCCTATATTAGCTAAAACAGCTAGCACGTAGATGAAATATTAGCTAAACTCCAAAACAGTCTAGAAACCAAAACAAAAAAACCCTAAATATATCAAAAAAGCTAGCAGGTATAGTTGAAATATTAGCTAAACGTCAAAATAGTCTTAAAAAAAACTGAAAAAAGCCAAAATAAAACAGCTAGCATGTAATTGAAGTATTAGCTAAACTCCAAAAAAGCCTAAAAAAACAAAACAAAAAAAGCCTAGATTAGCCAAAACAGCGAGCACGTTGCTGAAATATTAGCTAAACTCCAAAACAGTCTAGAAACCAAAACAAAAAAACCCCCTAAATTAACCAAAAAAGCTAGCAGGTAGCTGGAATATTAGCTAAACGTCAAAATGGACTAAAAAAACTGAAAAAAGCCAAAATTAAACAGCTAGCATGTAACTAAAATATTAGCTAAACTCCAAAACAGCCTAAAAAACAAAACAAAAAAAGCTTAGATTAGCCAAAACAGCTAGCACGTTGCTGAAATATTAGCTAAACTCCAAAATAGCCTAAAAAATCTTTGTAAACACTAAAATAGTCCAAAAAGCTCGCAGACTGCTAATTTTTAAAAACTTTACAAACTGTCACTTTTCCACATAATTATGAAGACGGCAATATAATTCCACAATAAATCAACGTAAATAACTTTCAATATTTTACTCCCCACAAAATATATTTTGTTAAGTTAGAAATAAGCGCAAGATTACATCGGGACATTAATAACCATTAAAATAAAATTCCCCGGAGGGCCGGATCCGGCCCCCGGGCCTCGACTTTGACACCTGCTGTAGACAGACAGTGTTTCAGGTACTGTAAATGTATCAGCCTGACATAATAATACTTGATACCACTCCTTCCAGGAGTCCACATTGCTCAGACAGAGCAGAATAAAACATTAACAGCATTAGGTATGATAAGGTGACAGTTTTAATAGCTCGTCTGTCAGCGTGAAAGCTGGAAGTACAAAAGGGTGGAGGGGGAAAAAAATGGGAGCACAAAGCAGAAAAGGAAGCACAGGGACCCCGAGGCACAACTGACAGTAGACGCTCCGACTCCTGCCGAGGAGCTTTCCATAGAGCATGTCAGGCTGTCAGGGCGGGCAGAAAGGTAACGCTTTGATCGACGTGCACAATGGAGCTATGTGAGACGCTGGGAAGACAGCGTGTGGAGATGAGCTCATGATGGGACCAGATTAGCCGGCAGTCTCAGATATGAGGGTTCTTACCGTGGGTAGTTGGTGCAGTACTGGGTATAGATGTGGAACTCTTCACTCTGGAGGAACACGGAAAAAACAGCATTTAGTTACGTGGGAAAATAGCCGTTATTCGTCACGTGTTGGAGATGTAATCTGATGATTGCTGTTAATCTTTCCAAACAAAGAGTGGACAAAAAGGAGCTAGAACTAGATGGATAGAGGAACAAGAACAGCAAGATGAGGAAGATGTTTATTTCACCTTTTTATTTTTAACTTGTTCGGGAACAAGTGTAACTGGAAAAATTGCATTAGCTGCAATAGTGCTTGTGTGAATGTGATCATGCTGAAGAAATTTACTGTAACTGCTGAAAATGCCGCATAATGCTAAAGCTGCTTAGGACTAAAAGTTTCAGAAATTGCAGGAAGTGCACACAGAATTTTAATTTTTTTTGTTTTTAGAAAATAAAAAGAATTACAAGAAATTAACTTAACTCAGAATTAGCCCAAAAAACATCAGTAGATGCTAAATTAGCCACAAATAAAAAAAGCTGACATATGGGTAAAATATTACCATAACTCAGAATTAGCCCCAATAACCTCAGTATATGCCAAATTAGGGGGGAAAAAAAATGACCACGTTACAAAAATCCTAGCTTAACTCAACCCAAAAAACATCAGTATATGCCAAAAATGTTAGCACGGTGCTAAAATTTTAACTAAACTCAAGTATTGCCCATAAAAAACCTCAGTAGAAGCAATTAGCCAAAAAGCTAGCATGTTGCTAAAAATTTAGCTTAACTTAGAATTAGCCCAAGCAACCTCAGTAGATGCAATATTAGCCAAAAAGCTAGCATGTTGCTAAAATCTTAGCTTAACTTAGAATTAGCCCAAGCAACCTCAGTAGATGCCAAATTAGCCTGTTGCTAAAATACTATGTAACCCCCGTTACAAATACACTCAGAAATAATAAAGCATTTTACAATGATATGAAAAGGTCAATAAATATTAATAAATAACATGATAAAAACAGCTAAAAGTTGTGAAGATAAAAATATAAATAGTATTTATATTAATAATTCATAGGTTTTGTTATTATTTTTGTTAAAAAAGAGAAATCGTTTTTGTTGTCAATAAAGTTTTTTCGAGAGCCCTCCCCAACCTGTGCGGTGCGTAGCTGAGAGAGAGAGAGACCTGTTTAGAGGAGAGCCATCAAGCACGCACAGCAGAGCAGCCGTTAGCTGAAAACTACGGTGAAAAACTAAAATAACGGTGCGAACCTGTTGTCTAGCCAGACCGGAAGAAGGGTGTGAGCCAAATAGGATTTTATGCCATTACGAGACGAGTTTTGGTGAGTTTTGTTTTGTGTTTTGCCTACTTTTGTGGCGCGAACTTTGCTATGATGAAACGAGCCCAATTGAGGCCAATTTCAGTTGTGAAAGGACGATGAAACAGTACTTTTGAGTTGTTTATAATTTTCTTTGACACTTCGAAACATGAATGTATTTTATTTGATGTATTTTGGGTATATTTTGTGTGAAAAGAAGCTAATTTTGCAAGCAGAGTTGGATGGATGAAAAGAAAAAAGAGCAGCCGCCATTTTAAGTTTCTAAAGAGTCACGTAGCCTTCTAATGCGGCTCCGCTTTCATTTTAGAGTAGTTTTATTTTGCATATGGACTAAAATTATTTTATGGCCTGTCCTGCAGGCCAGGTTTTTGATTCCCCCCGAGAGTCATTGGGAGACAGTTCTGGACCGGATCGTTTCTGGACCTCTCCTGATCCATGGATGGCGAGCCTACCCAGGGAGCGCGATAACCCGGACTGCTTGTAGAGCATCACGTGGTCCTTTCCTTTCCTTCACTACTATAAAATCTCTGCCAAGGTTGCGGTAGGAGATTGAACACTAACTGTGGATCCAACACACTTTAAAGGAGCACTACCAAAACTGGATACGTCTGCTAACAAACTTTAAAGGGTTTTGCTAAGCAATTGGACATTTAGAAAAACAGTTCTTTATCTGTTTACATTTTGAATTGTCTTTTGTTTGATATCTGATATTTTGTAACTTTAAAGGGTACTTTTGGTGTGAATTTAAAGTGACAAAACTGATTTAAAGAGTGGATAGGGTAAATACAGAGAACTCAAAAGGAAACTTAAAACTAAATTTAAGTTAAATAGATTTAGTTCTGTAACTAAAATCCATTTAAACTAAATGACCGGTCATCTTTAACTAAAATAGATTGAAACTGAAAATAACTTGAACAAAACCTTTTATTTGAACTTTAACAGAAAAGTAAAGGAAAAAAACAACATAAAAGGGTGTTGAAGAGGTGTCTTAACATTACATAAGAACCAAAATTGTATGTTTCTTGTTTGTTTGTCAATTGTTCAGTAAACTGCCGGCTTTTTCCATTCTACTTTTGTATTGACTCTTGGCTCTTTTATTTATTACACACCACTCCGTACGAACCTATATCTGGTCCAGTAGTTGACTACCTCTGCCTAATAGCATAGGTGTTACAGTTTCTTGGCGAGCCAGCCAGGAGTGGTTCGTATATAATTTGCAGAGCTGAAATTTGACTAAGAACTAAAAAAAAAAAAAATGGAAGCCGTGCTACGAAGTAATGTTAAGATACCAAACTCACTTCTTATTACTGGTCTAACTGACACTGAATCTGATGAAGAGCTTTTTGACTTCCTCAAACAATATGGGTCCATTCAGACAATGGTACGTGTAGATCCCCCGTGTCCAGAAAAGGGCAAGCAGTCCTTTCTTGAGTACGCATCCGGTGCACCAGTCCAGGCATTGTCTAACAAACTGCCATACAGATTCTCACCCAAGAACAAACCTGACATACTTTACCTTGTTGAAGCATTAAGCTCAGTTTACAGCCCCGTAGTTAGCAAGACAGCTACTCAGACTTACCTGACTGAACTGAGAGACATTGCAAAACTGACAGGTAAAGACTTTGCAGACTTACTGAGAGACGAACTTACCTCTATAAGCCAAGCAGTTGACCCTGACGAAAATGACTCAGGTGACCGCCAGGACTCACCCAAAGTCCCTGACTCGAATGGTCCTCTCAGTCCTCTGCAAGAGAATCCACCAACTTTTGAACCAGTCTACCCACTGATCCAAGCTCCAGTTGAGAATCCCTCACAAGTGCAAGTCAATGCTAAGACACCCACTCTTAAATCTTCTGAAGTAAACCCACCAGAGCTTCAGAAAGTAATAGTGGAACATGTGCTGAGAACTGAAGACTTCAATGCTCAGATGAACACTCCTTTCAGATTGAGACTCTTTTCAGGGCGCTGTCCCCGCCCAAACAATGAAGTCGACTATGAGAGCTGGCGCTCGAGTGTGGAACTCCTTTTGAAAGACCCCAGACAGCCTGATTCATGCAAGTCCAGAAGGCTCTTGGAAAGTCTCTCTTCACCTGCCGTCGACCTGGTAAAGCATATACCTACCGAGTCACCTCCTTCCACCTACTTGAAAATACTCGATTCTGCCTTCGGTACGGTTGAAGATGGAGACGACCTCTTTGCCAAATACTTGAACACTGTGCAGAATAATGGTGAGGCACCATCGTCTTACCTCCAGCGTCTTCAAGTCATGCTGAACACCACGTTCATAAGAGGTGGTGTTCCTGCTGGCGAACTGGACAAGCAGCTGTTAAAGCAGTTCATAAGGGGTTGTTGGGACAATGAGCTAATAGCGGAGCTCCAACTCGAACAGAAAGGCAAACTCCACCTAACTTTTCCGAACTCCTTCTCATGCTCCGGACTGCTGAGAAAAGGCGCGCAGCAAAATTGTCGCGCATGAAACAGCACTTGAATACAACAAAACCAAAAGTGTTTTCCAACTACCAAGGCACTCAGTCCCAAAGTCCAGAGCGAGACACGTCAAAAACTATTGACCCCCTTTCTGAAATACAAGACCTCAAGAAGCAGATTGCCAATCTGCAGTCCCATCTTGCATCTCTAAAGAACAAAAAAGACTCAAACAGTAAAGTTAAGTCAGAACCTACAAGCTCGACCAAGACAAAAGTTCTCCCTGAAAGTTTCAAAACTCCAAAACCACCTTCAGAACAAAAATCAGAACCTCACCAAGAAATCGTCCAAAGCCCTGGTACTGCTTCAGATGTGGGGAGGACGGGCCACATTAGCCCCAGTGTGAAAATGAGCCAACTCTCCCTAGTTGCTGAAAAAGGAAACTCTTAAGAGATAAGCAGATGTCATGGGACAAAGTGAATGGACAAGAACCTACTTCTTTAAACTAAAGAGGGCTCCGGTTGTGGGACAAATTGGAGCTGAGCAAAAGACAAAGAGTCCCAAAAAAAAGAAACGTGTCTTGAACTCCCACACACAAGCTGAAATGTCACTTTCTCTTCCAAAAGGTCTCGTAGGAGCGAAGTGCACCGCCCAAGTAGCCATTGACAATCATATGTGCAGTTGTCTATTAGACACCGGCTCGCAAGTAACGACGATCTCCCAGTCCTTCTACGAAGAAAAACTGTCTCACTTACCTGTCCACAGCTTAAACGACCTGCTGGAAGTGGAAGGAGCGAACGGCCAGAATGTTCCCTACCTTGGCTTTATTGAAACTGCCATCACGTTCCCCAAGAGTTCATTGGGTGCGGACATTGAAGTGCCAACACTAGCCTTGATCGTTCCTAACTTAAGCTCCAACTCACCTTCGCTGCTGATAGGTACTAACACCTTGGACATCTTGTATGAGCAGTATGGATTGGTTGTAGATTCCAAGGGGAAACATTCAGTTCCATATGGGTACAAAGTCGTTCTCAAAACTCTCGCAGCCAGAAAAAAGCACTCCGTTAATTCAGGCTTGGGTGAAGTCAGACTCCACGGTACTGATTGTGAAACTATTGGAGCTGGACAAACAAAAGTTTTGGAAGGATCGATAACTTGCAGAGTACCAGAAACTGGAAAATGGGTGACTGTTGAGGCGCCAACAACCACCTCCTTACCCGGTGGCCTTCTTGTCGAAGATGGGTTAGTAACCCTCCCATCCAAGCTCCCTCGTTGCATACCAGTCATTCTCAAGAACGAATCTGATCATGCCATCACACTCACCCCAAAGACAATCATTGCAGAGATTCATGCTATCCAAAGTGTCCAACCTGCAAACAATAAAACAGTGAATCCAAAATCTGAGAACAAGTCAAATCTCCAGTTTGATTTTGGCGATTCTCCCATCTCCAGTGAGTGGAAACAAAGAATAACAGACAAGTTAAACTCAATGCCAGAAGTATTTGCCCAACACGAGCTTGACTTTGGTCGTACTGGAAAAATCAAGCACCACATCACTCTCAATGACCCTACACCTTTCAAACACAGGGCCAGGCCGATACACCCGCAAGACTTGGAGGCAGTACGCAACCACTTGCAACAGCTCCTCGATGCCGAAGTCATTCGCGAGTCTGAATCTCCCTTTTCGTCCCCGATTGTAGTCGTTCGCAAGAAAAATGGAGATGTCAGATTATGCATTGACTACAGAAAGTTAAATTTGCAGACTGTAAAAGACTCGTACGCCTTACCCAATCTCGAGGAGTCTTTCTCGGCTTTAAGTGGTTCTCACTGGTTTTCGGTCTTAGACCTAAAATCAGGCTTCTATCAGATAGAAATGGAGGAGGCTGATAAACAGAAAACTGCCTTCGTCTGCCCCCTCGGTTTCTTTGAGTTTAATAGAATGCCCCAAGGAATCACAAATGCCCCCGGCACGTTTCAGAGGCTCATGGAGCGTTGCGTGGGAGAGCTCAACCTAAAACAAGCCCTCGTGTTCCTTGACGACCTAATAGTGTTTTCTTCGACCTTGGAGGAACACGAAGAACGCCTCTTGCAAGTCCTTGGTCGTTTGAAAGAGTATGGCCTAAAGCTGTCGCCACAAAAGTGCAGGTTTTTCCAGAGCTCCGTAAAGTACCTTGGCCACATCATCTCAGAAAAAGGAATCGAGACTGATCCTGGAAAAATCTCGTCACTCAAAACCTGGCCAAAACCAAACACTTTGAAGGAACTGCGGACATTCTTAGGATTCTGTGGATACTATCGCAGATTCATAAAGAATTATTCAAAGATCATGCGACCTCTCAACCAACTCACAAGCGGATATCCACCTCTGCGGAAAAAGACAAGTGCCAAAGCTGATACAGCCCAGTATCATAACCCCAGAGATCCTTTTGGAGCAAGATGGAACGTGGACTGTCAAACAGCATTTGACACAATCATCGAAAAATTGACAAGTGCCCCAGTGCTCGGGTTTGCCGACCCTACTCTTCCCTTTACCTTGCACACAGACGCAAGCACTTCAGGGTTGGGGGCAGCCCTCTACCAAACACAAGAAGGTCAGAAACGTGTGATCGCCTTTGCAAGCCGCGGGTTGTCAAAGTGTGAAGCTAAGTACCCCGCACACAAGTTAGAGTTTCTCGCTCTAAAATGGGCAGTTACCGAGAAATTCCAAGATTACCTTTACGGACGCCCTTTCCTTGTGATCACTGACAGCAACCCCTTAACGTACGTCTTGACCACTGCAAAACTTGACGCTACAAGTTATAGGTGGTTAGCTGCACTGTCCACCTTTGACTTCCAACTGCAATACAGGGCAGGAAAACAAAATCAGGACGCGGACGGACTGTCCCGACGCCCGCATAGCGCACAACCAGACGACATGCTGTCCGAGAAAGAACTGGAAAGAATCCAACAGTTCACGCAAAGGCACCTACCTGACTCACACCATTCAAACCTTGTTGACCGGAGCACAATAAAAGCCATCTGTGAAAAGCACTTCGTCCACCAGTCCACAGACGAACCAGCAGAGTCCACCTCTGACAATCCTTTGGTTCTGTCTTTTGCTCTCACTCCCCAAGCTGTCCCTCAAAGCTATGAAGAGGAGGATCAGCTTGGTGGTTTGCCAGTCATTCCCCAATTTACAACATCAGACTTGAAAGAAAAACAATATGCTGATACAAGTATCAAAGAAATAGTCAACCAGATAACGTTGGGAGAAAAACCCCCACCAACTGCAAAAAATGAGCTTCCTGAACTCGGCTTGTTGCTAAGAGAGTGGAACAAGTTAGTCCTCAAAGACGGAGTTCTCTATCGTACCAGACAAGAAAGTGCACAAACGCAATATCAACTCGTGCTACCACAAGAGTTGAGACCCCTTGTCCTGAAAAGTTTACACGACGACATGGGACACTTAGGTGTCGAGAGGACATTGGATCTTGTGAGAAAGCGATTCTATTGGCCCAAAATGGCCACAGACATTGAGCTCAAGGTCAAGACTTGCGAACGTTGCACACGTCGCAAGGCCCAACCAGAAAAAGCCGCACCTCTCGTGAACATTGTCGTCACCCGTCCACTAGAGTTGGTGTGCATCGACTTTCTAAGTCTAGAGCCAGATTCAAGCAACACGAAGGATGTGTTAGTGATTACGGACCATTTCACGAAGTATGCGCTTGCCTTGCCAACTCCAAATCAAAAGGCACGCACAGTTGCTCGATTCCTCTGGGAAAACTTCATCTCCAACTATGGTTTTCCCGAGAGACTTCAAAGTGACCAGGGTCCGGACTTCGAGTCTCGCACGATAAAGGAGCTCTGTCAGCTGGCTGGTATTCGAAAAGTCCGAACTACTCCTTACCATCCGAGAGGGAACCCTGTTGAGCGGTTCAACAGGACCCTCCTCGGCATGCTTGGCACACTGGAGAACCACAAGAAGACACACTGGCGCGAACATGTCCGACCATTAGTACATGCTTATAATTGTACAAGAAATGAGGTGACGGGGTTTACCCCATATGAACTAATGTTCGGCCGACAGCCCCGGCTACCTGTCGACCTCGCATTCGGTCTGCCAGTCGACCATCAGCCAAGTTCCCACTCAGAGTACGTTCGCAACCTCAAGTCAAACCTCGAATCCAGCTACAAAATAGCAACTGAAATGGCAAAGAAATCGGCCAGGCGCAACAAAGCAAGATTTGATAAACGCATTGTTGAGTCCACCTTGAAGGAAGGCGACAGAGTGCTCGTCAGAAACCTTCGCATGCGAGGCAAGCATAAGTTAGCCGACCGCTGGGAACCTGAAGTTTACATCATTGTGAAACAGTCAAACAATCTCCCTGTCTATGTTGTTAAACCAGAGACAAAAGACGGTCCTCAAAGAACCCTCCATCGTGACCTGTTATTGCCATGCGGTTTCCTTCCTGCTAGCTCAGAGGAAGCAGAACAAATTGTGAAAAACAAACCAAGGCGACCCAAAACACGCCAACAAACAGAAAGTGTTGAACAAGAGTCCGATTGTGAAGATTCTGATCCTAGCTATTACTACGACTATCATGATCTAGTAGTGGAAACCAAAAGTCCCTATATCTCACCTGACACAGAGAACCCTGAAACCGCTGTAGAGCACACTCCAGTGGAAACAACCAAAGCTGCTGAAACTAAAGAAAGTCAACAACTATCGATGAGACACACTTACCGAATGAGACAACTACCAGAAGAGTCCTTAACCGAACCTGTCGAAAGAAACTTACCTGAAGAGAATCCAATCGAAACTGACGAAGATATCCAAGTCGATACTTACCCTGAAGAAGAAAACCTACCTCAAGTAGATCCTGAAGAGTCCCCTGAAACAGACAGTCAAACCAAAGACATGCCAGTAGAAACTGTCACTGACACAGACCAGTGCCCAGACGCCACTGACACTAGTGACACTATCACTGATCCCCTAAGACGTTCAAACAGACATAGGAAACCTGCTCAGAGACTGACCTATCCTGAACTAGGTAACCCACTTGTCACTGTAGTCCAGTCTCTTTTTCAAAGCTTAGCAGTAGCATTCACTGACTCTTTAAATGCCCCTGAGATATTAAAGATAGAAACTGTATGAAACATGTACGAGGACGTACATGAGAAAAGGAGGGGAGGATGTAACCCCCGTTACAAATACACTCAGAAATAATAAAGCATTTTACAATGATATGAAAAGGTCAATAAATATTAATAAATAACATGATAAAAACAGCTAAAAGTTGTGAAGATAAAAATATAAATAGTATTTATATTAATAATTCATAGGTTTTGTTATTATTTTTGTTAAAAAAGAGAAATCGTTTTTGTTGTCAATAAAGTTTTTTCGAGAGCCCTCCCCAACCTGTGCGGTGCGTAGCTGAGAGAGAGAGAGACCTGTTTAGAGGAGAGCCATCAAGCACGCACAGCAGAGCAGCCGTTAGCTGAAAACTACGGTGAAAAACGAAAATAACGGTGCGAACCTGTTGTCTAGCCAGACCGGAAGAAGGGTGTGAGCCAAATAGGATTTTATGCCATTACGAGACGAGTTTTGGTGAGTTTTGTTTTGTGTTTTGCCTACTTTTGTAGCGCGAACTTTGCTATGATGAAACGAGCCCAATTGAGGCCAATTTGAGTTGTGAAAGGACGATGAAACAGTACTTTTGAGTTGTTTATAATTTTCTTTGACACTTCGAAACATGAATGTATTTTATTTGATGTATTTTGGGTATTTTTTGTGTGAAAAGAAGCTAATTTGCAAGCAGAGTTGGATGGATGAAAAGAAAAAGAGCAGCCGCCATTTTAAGTTTCTAAAGAGTCACGTAGCCTTCTAATGCGGCTCCGCTTTCATTTTAGAGTAGTTTTATTTTGCATATGGACTAAAATTATTTTATGGCCTGTCCTGCAGGCCAGGTTTTTGATTCCCCCCGAGAGTCATTGGGAGACAGTTCTGGACCGGATCGTTTCTGGACCTCTCCTGATCCATGGATGGCGAGCCTACCCAGGGAGCGCGATAACCCGGACTGCTTGTAGAGCATCACGTGGTCCTTTCCTTTCCTTCACTACTATAAAATCTCTGCCAAGGTTGCGGTAGGAGATTGAACACTAACTGTGGATCCAACACACTTTAAAGGAGCACTACCAAAACTGGATACGTCTGCTAACAAACTTTAAAGGGTTTTGCTAAGCAATTGGACATTTAGAAAAACAGTTCTTTATCTGTTTACATTTTGAATTGTCTTTTGTTTGATATCTGATATTTTGTAACTTTAAAGGGTACTTTTGGTGTGAATTTAAAGTGACAAAACTGATTTAAAAAGAGTGATAGGGTAAATACAGAGAACTCAAAAGGAAACTTAAAACTAAATTTAAGTTAAATAGATTTAGTTCTGTAACTAAAATCCATTTAAACTAAATGACCGGTCATCTTTAACTAAAATAGATTGAAACTGAAAATAACTTGAACAAAACCTTTTATTTGAACTTTAACAGAAAAGTAAAGGAAAAAAACAACATAAAAGGGTGTTGAAGAGGTGTCTTAACATTACATAAGAACCAAAATTGTATGTTTATTGTTTGTTTGTCAATTGTTCAGTAAACTGCCGGCTTTTTCCATTCTACTTTTGTATTGACTCTTGGCTCTTTTATTTATTACACACCACTCCGTACGAACCTATATCTGGTCCAGTAGTTGACTACCTCTGCCTAATAGCATAGGTGTTACAACTATCTTAACAGAAAATTAGCCCAAAAAACCTCATTGGGTGCCAATTTAGCCAAAAATGTTAGCATGCTGCTAGAATATTAACTAAACACAAGAATGGCCCAAAAAAACCTCAGTAGATATTAGATATAATATTAGCCATTTTTGTTAAAATCGTACCTTAACTCAGAATTACCCCAAAAATCTTAATAAATGCCAAATTTGCACAAAAAAGTTAGCCTGTTTCTGAATTTTTGCAATAAATATTGCATAAAATGTTCAAATATCACGTTAAGTTTCAATATTTGTGTGAAATCTAACAATACCAAAAGTTTAAGCATGAATTTTGAGAGCATTTCTTATGTTTATAGTTGCATAAATTTGCAAAAACTCCCATTCATTTCAATGGGACTGACAAATTAAATAGATATCTTAAAATACGTCAAATTTATGAAAACCAAAAATACAAGCGATAAAAGCCAAAAAGCGTAGGGAAGAAAAACAAATAATAAGAAAAAGAAACAGAATCCCTTTAGTTTGAATGCTCTGAAGCATTCAAACAACGAAGGACAAGTTCTCTGAACTTCATTTTGTGTCCTAAACATTAGCGCAAAGCTCCGCCTTCAAAATCTTCAAAGCTGCTTTTGTCAAATCAACCATAGCCTTCAGTGAACCAGCATTTCTAAGCTCTCTTCTCTTGCATGAAAATGTGTTTTTTGTTTTTCTGGAAGCTCCACATAAAGAAGATCTGGTGACCATTTTTGTCCAGCTGGTTGTTTCCTTTTCACTGTCTGAGCCCAACAGACAGACAAGGCATCCTCTCTCCTCCCATCCTAATTGAAAATCATCTCTGTAACTTATGATTAGTCGAGCCCTGGCCTTTAATTCTCCATTTATCCAAACAGCCCCGAGCTCCTGGATTAAATATACCTTCATACCACACAGCTGCCCCTTTCCCCAGACACGCTCCCCACCTTGCATACTTCCTCGAACATCAAAGCCGGCGTGACTTATCAAAGCTGGAATTAACTTCTTTGATCTCATATAACCCCGGATTTTTTTAAAAACATTTTGTCCTCATTTTTATTGATCATTTATGGGCATTTCTGTCTTGTTACTTTGGCCTCAAGATGAACCGCGAAAACCGTGAAACTTAAAAAAAAGTCCATAAACTGTGGAGGGATTTTTGTGCCACTATATTGCAAACAAAAGTAACGGTTTTAGTTCAAAATTTTCTAAATTGTAAACAAAATGTTAAGCGTCAAGAAAAAAAAAATCATATTTTTTAAATAAAAATATTTTATATTTGCTTTCAAAATCTTTTTTTTTGCTTTCAAAAAATATTGTAGCTCCAACGTTTTTAGATGCGTAGTGCCTCATCTCGCTTTTGCCCTATCTTTGATTTTGCATTTACAAGTTTCATTTTAGCATTACGTTTGGGCCACCCCAAACAACCTGCTGATTGGTCTAGATTCTATCCAATCAGGAGGTCGTACAAAAGTAATGCCGAGAGAAAATTTTCACAAAATCAAAATCAAAGATAGGCCGAAAGTGAGATGAGACACAATGCATCTGAAAATGTTTGTGTTGCAAATGCAAAAATATTAGTTGAAAACAAAAATCCAAAAAAGTTTGCAAACGCAAAAATATGTTTTGAAAGAAAGAACAATTTTCAAAGCAAAAAAAAAAGTTTTTGAAAGCAAATATGTATTTTCATGTACAAATCATGACGTTTTAAACTCAACACTTCCTATTTTGTTTGGAATTTGGAAAAATGTGATCTCAAATCTTGGCACTTAAATCACTTAATAACAAACAGTGGAAGAGGTTTTGGTGGGGGGGGGGGGGGGGGTCTTGGATGCAGAATGTCGTAAACACAAAGAGCCAATCACAGAAGGCCGTTCTGGTTTGGGTCCCCTTTTATCTTTAAGCAAAAATAACCACTATGAGCCCAAAGCAAACTGATTACAAACAGCAAAATATACGAACGTTCTCAGAAACGGTTCGCCTGAGGTGCTCCGTGGGAACTTTCCTAAATTGAAGAGCAGAGCTCTCCTCCTGCTCCTCCTCCTCCTCCTCGTCTCCAGCCGTCTGCCTCCACAGACCTAAACACAACCAGATGTGCCACCATTGATTTTTGATGAAGCGCACTAATATCGTCCTGCCCCAAAAAGTCAAGACCGCAAGCTGGAATACAGACTCTGCAGTTCAAACCATCCAACCTCACGTCTATACTACACTTTCCTTTTAGAAATATACGAGCTCCGCATCATATAATTTTCCTATCCAATGTCTAAAATAAGCTCCTATGAAAGTAGGAAACAACTAGAAAAGCTGCATTACCTGCGATAATGCTAGAATCCTTTTTGCTGAAAGTAGTCGCTGAAGATGCTGAAGCTTTTTACTGAAAATGGTGACACAATTTATTTTGATTGCTGAAGGAATTTGCTGAAAATCCAAAAGCTATTTGCAAAATGTTAAATTTCCTAAGTAAAATCTTAGAAATTTTACTAAGTAATATGAAAGAGCGCTGAAGATGACCTAAATTTCTGAAAAAAAAAAATTGTTGTAAAATTGCTTAAAAATCCCTAATACATGCCAATTTTCCAAATATTTAGTTTTGCTTAAATATAAGCTAAACTCCAAATTAGCCCAGAAAACCTAAGTGGATGGCAAAATGTTTGACAACAAATTAGCATAAAAAACCTCAGTAGGTTAAATTAGCCAAAAAAAGATAAGAAAAACAAAGCCAGCACATTGCTGCTAGCTAAAGCTTGCTAGGCTAAGCTAAATCAGTCAAAAATATTTGCATGTTGCTAAATTAAAACTCTAAATTAGCCTGAAAAATCCCAGTAAAATAGCAAATTAGCCAAAAACATTAGCGTGTTGCTAAAATAAAAGCTAAACCCTAAATTAGCCTAACATTAGTAGATAAGAAATTAGCCAAAACCGTTTGGATGTTACTTTAATATTAACTACATTGCAAATTAGCATTACAAACCTCAATGGATGCCAAATTAGTCAAAAAAAAAAGCTAGCTCGTTGCTTTAATAGCAGCTAAACTAAAAATAGCCAAAAATTCCAGGGTAAACTAAATTAGTCAAAAATATTAGCCAGTTGCTAAAATATTAGCTTTTTTTAAGTTACTGTAGCCTAAAAGATTAATATATTTAAAGGTTTTTCGTTCTAAAATGTTGAAATTTGAAGACTTTCTCATTAATTTCCTATGGGGCATATTTTGCTTAATATTTCAAAAACTATAAAGTTTATAACTTCTAAAAATATAAGCAGTCCTGAACAAGCTGAACGTTTTGATACCAAGATTGATGAAATTGCTGAAAGTGTGATTGAGTTTTCTCGTGCCGAGAAACCGACAAAAAGGTACAGGAGAATTATTATAGAGTGAATTTAAAAAATACTTTTCTTCAGCTGCCAATTGCTAGAATATAACTCAAAAAGAAAGTATTTCTGGGTTGATCTGAATCATCACTTTGATAACAAAAGGGCTTTTAAATCTAGTTTGGATTAGTGACACTGAGTCAGCAGGCAGGAACGGACGGTGGCAGATCAACCAACTTTCAGCTCTTAGTGTAATTGCACTTCAGTCAGCGTGTTGAAACTCATAAAACACTTAAAAACGGCTTACTCAACACGCAGCGCGGCGAGGGTACGGACACAAGAACATGGGGATGAATGGGGCAATTATCTAAATGGTGAAGATTTACAGCTGGCTTTTTTAAATGCTGTGATTCTTGGCTGATGACACACCGATAAAAATGTGTCTGTGGATGCACGCATGTCGGATAATGAAGGACAGATTTTGTGGCGCTTTTGGCAGCGATGACTCATATATGATTAAAGAAGCTCCAGTCACTAAAATTCAAACATTCATCTTTTAATAGAATCTTGACTAAATCAATGTTTTCTTCCTTTTTGTTGTCCAGCTGACAGAAACTATATTTGACAGAAGTGTCCCGGCTGTTAAAAGCCTCATATGGAGCTCCTTGTGCTGTCAGGCAGGCTCGTTCATGTCGTGGAGAAATCAAAGAGTAGAAACCTCCCTGCTGCTTTGTCCAGACAAGGGTTCTGAAGTTTCTGCAACTGCGGCTGCACACGCCCATTTCACGGCTGATTTGACTAAACAAATCCAAAACTCTAGTAAACATCGAAGACGGCACTTTCTACTCGCAAAATGCCGTCTAAACCATTGCAGTTTCACTCAAACATATTTTTATACTCAACAACAATTCAAAAATGTTCATCTAACTTGCAGGTCAGAGCGTTTATTTCATCTGTTGATAATCCTGTAAATCAGGGGATTCAAACTCAATCAAACACGGGGCCAAAATCCAAAACATACCTTAGGTCGAACAGGATAAACATTTATTGAACACACTAAAACTACATTTTTAAAACTTTAAAAATGACATTTTTTAACATCATTATGAACTAGATATGTAGCATTACCTGTGACAATGCTAATGTGAATGCTGTAAGCTGAATTTGACTGTTAAAGATACTAATACTGATCGCTAAAGATGCTGAAATCGATAGCTAAAAATGCTTTAAGTTGATAGCCGAAAACGCTGAAGCAGCCAGCTAAAAATATTAGCTAGATGCCAAATTAGCTAAAAAACAGGTTAGCCAAAACAGCTAGAATGTAGTTGAATAAAGTAGCTAAGCTTCAAATAGCCTAAAAGAAAAAGGGAAAAAGCCTAAATTAGCCAAAGCAGCTAGCTTGTAGCCTAAATATTAGCTAAACTCAAAAACAACCTAAAAAAACAGAAAAAAAAAATCTTAACTAGCCAAAACAGCTAACATGCAAATATTAGCCTAACTCGAAAACAGCCTAAACCTTTAAAAAAAAAGCCTAAATTAGCCAAATATTTTTTAAACAGCTAGCCTGTTTTTAGCCTAAATATTAGCTAAACTCCAAAACAGCCTAAAGCCTAAATTAGCCAAAACAGCTAGCTTAAATATTAACTAAACACCAAAATAGCCTAAAGAAAATCTCAGTAAATGCCAAAATAGTCCAAAAAGCTAGCAGAATGCCTTTTTTTAAAACTTTAAAACCTTAACTTTTTAACATAATTATGAATAATAAAAAAGCAGGAATATTATTCCAGAAAAAATGAACTTAAACCTTAAATAACTTTCAATATTTTACCCTCCATAAAAATATATTTTGTCAGAATTATAAAAGTTAAAAATATGCTATTGACATTAACAACACTAAAATAAAATGATCTGGAGGGCCGGATCTGGCCCCGGGGCCTTAACTTTGACACATGTGCTGTAAATACAAGACTACCACTAACACGGCCAGCATGCCGTCACCACCAGCTCCTTCTTCTTGCATCATCACAACATTAATCAGCTGATTGCAATTTGCTTCCTGCACATGCTTATTTCTGGCTCCCGGTTAATTACACGGTCGTGGTGCGGGCTGCAATGAAATCTGTTTGTCTGAACAACAACTGCCGTATTTAGTCTGAGACTTTTTCGGCGCATGCTTGGTCAGACGGTTGCTCTGTGGTAGTGGGTGTAATTGCAGTCTGGTGGGGAAGGAATGTAGAAGTGTTGAGGAGGAAGCAAGAGAATGCAACACAGTTTAATGCAGTTGCCAACACAGACAGACTTTTTTATTTTAAAGGAAGGCCTGTTTATTTGTTTTTTAACAACTAAATGCTTATATTTGCAGTCTTATTATTCAACTAATTAGTCAATCCAACGTTATACACTGTTTACTTTTAATTAGACACAGGAAATTATTTAAAAAAAACAGTCTTGATGAAACTGAGGAAATTAAAAATGTAGTTTTTTGACTTGAAACAGACAAAACTTAAACTATTAAATGAGTTGTTGAATTTTTTTCATATATGTTGAACCTAAAAGCAATAAATGATTGACTATATTTTAGAAATGGACCAAATGAGTGTAGAAAATGACGTACTTTTACTTACAAAATATAATGAATTTAATAGCCATTTTTTCCACAATTTGGAGGCCACCATGTTGGAGTCAAACAACAACAGCAAGCTCTGATTGGTCCAAATCAGTTTGAGTGATACTTTCCATGAATTGGTCTCTTGTCCCCCTCTCTGGGGATCTATCACCTGAGTACGAGCATTTCCTGGGTCTCCACACTACATTTTCCATCAGCCCCTGATATCACTTCCATAGTACTGAGCTTTGTTCAGTGCGAAGTCTTGTTTGTTGCCACTCTGCCTGCATCACTGAGCGTTCTCACCCTGATCTTCTGCTTCATCTGACCATATTCGTCTTTGACTCTGATTGTTTGCCGCCTGCCCCGACCCTCTCCAAGACCCTGACCACTCTGGTTGTTGTCTGATGCCTTCATGCTCGTGTTTGACCTCTGCCTGCTTGACCCTGATTTAGCTTTGTAGAATTCTATTTGAAACCGGCTATGAAATCTGTCAAATCAAACGTTTCAAACGTCTAACAAAAGAATGAAATGAAACAAAAAAGAAAAATAACATTCTCGTGTTACAAGAACGTTTTTTCTGGCAAATACGATGACTGAATAGTAGCTGTTTATTTCTCTTTAGAAGTCTGGATTCTAGCAGGTACTTCCTGTTTGGAACCTCAGGGTGAAGGGGTCAATCGTTTCTCGTTCTCATACAATCAATGGAGGGCCGAGAACAGAACCCTGCTGTACTCCACGCAGAAGAGAAGCTGGATAAGAAGCGTTTCTCAGCAACGTATGACTGAAAGAGTTTCAGAGGATCACATGTTCATCAACTACATAAATTCTTGGGATTTTCAGCCTTAATTTCAGCATTTAGATGCTTTTCTCGCAGGTAATTACTGAAACTATGATTAAACGCCTTAAACCAGTTATTGTGTTATTAAATTTACCCATAAACAACACAGTTAATACATTAATTCTAAGTGATTCTGTTCTGTTTGGAGAAGCCTTTGGATTCCATGAGAGTATCAAAGGCTTTCAGCTGTTGAAGAATATTAATTTCATGCCTCACGTGCTCTCAAATAGCCCGGATTCATAATGGCAGCATTTTTAGTTTGTCCTCTCAGCAATTAGACCGTGACTAAAGCATCCAACGCGGCCATTCCCAGCTGCAATTTGTATATCTTTTGTTTGGGTGTGTGTGTGTTCAGAGCAGTTATATGAGCAGGTTTCAACAAGAACGGAACAAAAGTGTATGAAATCAGAGAAGCAGGAAAAGAGCTTTTACTTAAGTCAAAAAGCCTCTGTACGTGACGTTTGGTTCTTCATTTCCTTGGCTTGAATCAATGGTTTCTATGGGGGAGAAAGAAGTTTACCTTGGAGACGAAGCACTCCGCGATGGCCACGGGGTCTGAGTTACACTTCTCCAGGTGATGAAGGAGGTCCCTAAAACAAACAATAATTATTTAGGGGAAACTTTTTGGAGATAAAAGTCTCCGCACAAAGAATTTTTTTTAGCTCATTTTAGCTCCTACATTTTTAAAACTTTAAAAATTACACTTTTTAACATCATTATGAACTAGATATATAGCATTACCTGTGACAATGCTAATGTGAATGCTGTAAGCTGAATTTGACTGTTAAAGATACTAATACTGATCGCTAAAGATGCTGAAATCGATAGCTAAAAATGCTGAAGGTGATAGCCAGCTAAAAATATTAGCTCGATGCCAAATTAGCCAAAAAAACAGGTTAGCCAAAACAGCTAGAATGTAGTTGAATAAAGTAGCTAAGCTTCAAATAGCCTAAAAAAAATAGAGAAAAAGCCTAAATTAGCCAAAGCAGCTAGCTTGTAGCCTAAATATTAGCTAAACTCAAAAACAACCTAAAAAAACTGAAAAAGAAATCTTAACTAGCCAAAACAGCTAACATGTAAATATTAGCCTAACTCCAAAACAGCCTAAACCTTTAAAAAAAAATCCTAAATTAGCCAAATATTTTTTAAACAGCTAGCATGTTTTTAGCCTAAATATTAGCTAAACTCCAAAACAGCCTAAAGCCTAAATTAGCCAAAACAGCTCGCTGAAATATTATTAAACACCAAAATAGCCTAGAAAAATCTCAGTAAATGCCAAAATAGTCCAAAAAGCTAGCAGAATGCCTTTTTTTAAAACTTTAAATCGTAACTTTTTAACATAATTATGAATAATAAAAAAGCAGGAATATTATTCCAGAAAAAATCAACTTAAACCTTAAATAACTTTCAATATTTTACCTTCAGTAAAAATATATTTAGTCAAAATTATAAAAGTTAAAAATATGCTATTGACAACAATAAAATAAAATGATCTCCTATGTGGGAATGTGTTCGTCTGCGGGAAGCAGATAAAGATATGGTGTCATGGCTGTGAGGTGAGGTCATTGTCGCAGTTTCAAACCGCTGTTACACTTCCTCAGATTAGGCGGCGTTTGTGTCTGCGGACCACCGTGGAGGACGCTCGGCTGGCCGAGACTCACAAACGCACCGGCTGAGCGGTGCCAGAGGCGAACAAGGTGCACACCTGAGTGGAAATCAACAGGTGGTTCAGCCAAGTTTCACTGTAACAGGCACTGTTTGTGGAGCCAGAGAGACTAAGCCTGTCGCTGTCTGAAATGATCATGTCTGTCTCCGTCTAGGTCACGTTTTTGGACTAAATAATGGAGTTTCCAAGACCGAATTCATGTCAATCTCTTTTTAATTCTCATTTATAAAATTGAAAATGAGAATCACTGTGAAAAAATACGATGAACATCCTAAATTTTCCATTGTTTGACAATGTTCCGGTGGAAAAAAAAGGTACCTGTTAAAGTGGTAGATGTCTCGGATGTTGCCAAAAAGTGAACTTTTATCCTGAGAGCTCAAGGCCAGTCGAGACTGTTTGGAGATGCACTCCAAGTAATCCTGCAAGGAGAAAAAAAAGGGGTCATGTTAGAACATGTGTCAAAGTCAAGGCCCGGGGGCCGGATCCGGCCCTCCAGATCGTTTTATTTTATTCTTGTTAATGACCCAATATTATCTTAACGTTTATTTTTAACTTGTATAATTTGGAAGAAGTATATTTTCATGGAGGGTAAAATATTGAAAGTAATTTAAGGTTTAAGTTGATTTTTTCTGCCTTTTATTTATTCATAATTATGTTAAAAAGATGTGGTTTTAAAGTTCAAAAAATTTAAATTCTGCTAGCTTTTTGGACTATTTTGGCATTTAGTAAGATTTTTTGGACTATGTTAGAGTTTAGCTAAAATCTCAGTTACATGCTAGCTGTTTTGGCTAATTTAGGCTTTTTTTTCCCTAAGTGTTTTAAGCTGTTTTTGTGTTAGGCTAATATTTGCTCGCTAGCTGCTTTGGCTAACATAGGGGGTTTTTTTTCGGGCTATTTTTAAGTTTAGGTATTTTTTCAGCTTCAAGCTGTTTTGAATAACCTGATTTGTAGTTATTTTTCTAGGCTAACTTGGCATTTAGCTGATATTTTAGCTAAATGTTTTTAGCTATCAAATTTAGCATCTTCAACTATTGATTTCAGCATCTTTAGCGGCCAAATTCGGCTAACAGCATTCACACTAGCATTATTGCCGGTAATGTTGTCTCATAATTAAGTTAAAAAATTTTTAAAGGTTTTAAAGTTTTGTTTTCGAGTGTTCAATAAATGTTTCTCCTGTTCGACCCGCGACTTAAGGTGTGTTTTGGATTTTGTCCCCTCGTGCGACTGAGTTTCACACCCCCTGTGTAGAGGGTTTTGCTAACATCTTCAAACCCAGTAGATTTTAAAGGTTATTTATGTATTTATGCAGTCAGTCTATGATAAACAAGGAAAAGAGTTGCAGCAAAAAGGCTGTAAAATGAGTCACCAACAACGTGACATTTGCAGTAACACTTGGATTTCCTTGCAAAGGATTTTTTACCTCTAGAAAGCAGAAAGCTTCGGTCGTCTTTGCCTGTCAGATTTTTTAGAAAAATCCAAACACATTGTATTGCAAATGGATCCGAAGGAGATGGAGCAGGATTTTGTTTTTATTAAAGATTATGGAGATGGTGTACTTTCATTTTAAGAGCCATAAGTTTACAGAGGAGGGCAGATAAAACCCTCATCTGCAACAAGTAAATTGCAAACAATAAAATAAAATTAAAAAATGGCGTTAAATCGCATGTTATTCAATAATCCTATTATTTATATACTTTTACATTTAACTTAAAACCTAAAAAGAGCTTAAAGAGGGCCTCATTTTAATTATTCTAGATTCTAGAACTTTTTTCAAATTAACTTTTGTTTTTCACTGTAATATTTTCCCACTTTACGCCATAATTACAGCATATTGATCCATTCTGATCATAAATAGATGTTTTCATTTTCTCTACAGTGGAAAGTAAGGACTTCTCAAAAATATTGCCTCAGTTCACCAAACTCTGGAAGAGACTGGAACACTTCTGGAACAGCTAGAAAAACTCAAAATTTTCTTCCTTTTTTTATTTTTTGGAAGTCAATTTAATGTTTGTTAAACAGAAAAATTTTCGCAAAATTTAAAAACAAACTGATTAAAAAGGAACATAGACAAATATTCTAACCAATTCTGAAACATCTCATCTTCTTCTCACAAAAAAAAGCAACTATTGTAACATTTTGTTTTCTTTACCACAAAACCCGAGCCACATATTGTTATTTTAGGTAAGCATTTTTGATAGCGATCTAGACGGTTGCTGGGATGAAGAGACCTAATAAGAACCATTGTTTGCTTGGGAGGATTTCACTTCACAGATCTTATCGGTGCTGACATCAGAGCTGATAGCGATGAGAAAATAACAAATTCAGAAAACACACACGAGCCTTTTGTGTCGCTTTCTTAAACAAGAGCAGGAGAATAAAGATTGTTTGGCAGAAATATTTCTGCTTTTGTGCTGATAGAATTAAACACTTTTCCTGTCATAAAAATATTCCAGCTAAAGTTATTTACCTGTAATTTTACTAGTTAAAAAAAAAGTATTTTACTACTAGAAAAATACTTTATTTCGTTTCTGTCCTGACCTTCCAGGGATTTGATTGGCTGCTGATGGATGATATTAAAAACGGTCTAAAAACAGTCTAAAATGTTGGAAAAACTTTTATTTTCAAGTCAATTTCTAGCATTTTACTTTTTTTTCCCTGAAAGAACATTTTAAAAAGCTAGTAAAACAATAAAAAAGCATATTTCTTTTTAAAAATAAGTAATTTCATTTAGATATAATGTTAGATTTTGTATCTAAAGTGTTTAGTTGAGCAAAAATCGACCCTCTTCTCCTAAATATTACCTTATATTCTCATAGTTCCCAACACTACGTTGTTTTTTAATGTAAGAATATTCAAATGAACACTAGAATATTGATAAGATAAGGCAATAATAGATTTCTTAACATAAAAAATATGCTATATTTCCAGGTTATACACCTGCAATAACTCATGACTGTATGAAAACCTGATCGCTTGTGTTTTTAATCATCAGTGAAATGGAACAGATACGCTTTGACTGAATCTGGTTTCCCGAGACGTTTCATCTCTTGGCCTGTGAGTTCAATTCTGATAACATCTTTTACTGGAGGCGATTAAACCGACCATCCGAGCACGTCAGCCGCGTGATGGAGGGAAAGGCTGCACAAAACACTGGAACTGATTTAAATCCAGTAGTTTTCCACATGTAAGGACAAATCTTTTTAATGCAGGACCTAAGAAAGTGAAAGTTGTTTATGCGGAAGAAAATTTAAATAGGATCAATTAAATGTAAAACTCTAAAATCAAGCAGAAAAGTCGTTCTTAGCATTAAAAAAACAATAATTTAAAATAAAAACACATGGATTGGATGAATTGTTTTATACGCTACATGAAAACTAGTTTGTTTAATAGATTTTCTGGAGTATAAGTCACAGTTTTTTTCAAAGTTTAGCCAGGGGTGCAACTTATACTCAGGAGCGACTTATCTGTGTTTTTTTGGGGTTTTTTGTAGACATAAATAGGCTCATATATTAGTTATTTTTCCAGTAAACATCGGTTGTCTTTTAGCAGTTGTTTCCTCTACAACCACTAGAGGGTGCTGTATCTGAGTATAAGTATTTGTTACTGATAGCGGAAGAAAAAGTGTCGTCCAAAACAAACATGGAAAATAATCTGATTGTTTTCCTCTTAAACTTTGATATTTTTCTTATACAGATCAAAAGATTAGCATTTTTGTAATTCTTTGTTTATTTATTTTTTTAGCTACTCTGGGCTTGGTGGATTTAGTCTGAAATGTCCCATTTTCTCCTAAAAGTGCGACTAATTCTCCAGAAAATACGGTAAATAAAAATCCTTAAAAAAACTTATCAGGTGTATTTTTTTACGTGTTTTGCACATTGGTAAATAACTGAAAATCTGTTGCTAATTTCACTCTCATTACCCAGCCAGCAAAGCCAAGTGGGGCCCATATGGTTTAAAGATGGGCAGAAATGTGGGCCCCAAATGGGTTTGACTGCAGTTTCCATAGTGGCTCCACCTGTGTTTTCCCACATTGCTTTAAGTAGACACTCAGTGGGTTAGCTCGCTACGCTATCCAGCCGCCTGGTGGACATCAGAGCTTGCTAGCTTACTACAGAGGAGCTAGCTCACTATAGCGGAGCTTACTAGCACAATACAGCAGAGTATGGTCGCTTGCTACAGAGGAGTTTGCTAGCATGCTACAGCAGCGCTGACTAGCTCAATACAGAGAAGCTTTCTACAGCAGAGCTCGCTAGCTCAATAAAGCAGAGCTCGCTAAGCTCTCTGTAGAGGAGCTTGATAACATGCTACAGTGTAGCTCGCTAGCATGCTTGAGCAGAGCTCTCTAGCATGCTACAGCAGAGCTTGTTAACATGCTACAGTGGAGCTTGCTAGCATGCAACAGTGGAGCTTGCTAGCGGTGGTCGCTAGCATGCTACAGTGGAGCTTGCTAGCATGCTACAGTGGAGCTCTCTAGCATGCTACAGTGGAGCTCGCTAGCATTCTACAGTGGAGCTTGCTAGCTTTCTACCGTGGAGCTCACTAGCATGCTACAGTGGAGCTTGCTAGCATGCTACAGTGGAGCTCGCTAGCATGCTACTGTGGAGCTCTCTAGCATGCTACTGTGGAGCTCGCTAGCATGCAACAGTGGTGGTCGCTAGCATGCTACAGTGGAGCTTGCTAGCATGCTACAGTGGAGCTCTCTAGCATGCTACTGTGGAGCTCTCTAGCATGCTACTGTGGAGCTCGCTAGCATGCAACAGTGGTGGTCGCTAGCATGCTACAGTGGAGCTTGCTAGCATGCTACTGTGGAGCTCTCTAGCATGCTACCGTGGAGCTCACTAGCATGCTACAGTGGAGCTTGCTAGCATGCTACAGTGGAGCTCTCTAGCATGCTACAGTGGAGCTCGCTAGCATTCTACAGTGGAGCTTGCTAGCTTTCTACCGTGGAGCTCACTAGCATGCTACAGTGGAGCTTGCTAGCATGCTACAGTGGAGCTCTCTAGCATGCTACAGTGGAGCTCGCTAGCATTCTACAGTGGAGCTTGCTAGCTTTCTACCGTGGAGCTCACTAGCATGCTACAGTGGAGCTTGCTAGCATGCTACAGTGGAGCTCGCTAGCATGCTACAGTGGAGCTCGCTAGCATGCTACAGTGGAGCTCGCTAGCATGCTACAGTGGAGTTCACTTGCATGCAATGGGGGAGGTCGCTAGCTTGCTACTGTGGTGGTCGCTAGCATACTACAGTGGTGGACGCTAGCATGCTACAGTGGAGCTCGCTAGCATGCTTGAGCAGAGCTCTCTAGCATGCTACAGTAGAGCTAGCTAGCTTTCTACCATGAAGCTCGCTATAGTATGCTACGCTGTCCACCGGGCTGCTATCTAGCGTAGCAAGCTAACCCATTGGATCCCCAATTAACCCTCGTGCTCTCTTTTGGGGTCCAGATGACCCCACTTTAAATATAAACATGCCGAGGGAAGCACAAGGGTTAAGCTGTGGACAAACCCAATCGGGGCCACATTTTCAAACCACTTTTAAACCATATGGAGCCAATTTGGCCTTGCTGGTTTATCATTCATGTTCTGCTACTCAACAAAATTATATTTTAAGTTTCTATTCTTTAATCTGCATCTCTATGTTTGGATAGAGAACTTTTAGTTCAATCTGTCCTCCTTGATTGACAGACGAGAAGAGCCAATCCGTTCTGGACGACCCGACGTGTAAAACCGTCCGACAAGTTTTGGTTTTAGGGTTCAAATTACAAAAGGATTGAGCGTAAAAGAAGGTGCTTCAAGACAGGCGGCTGTTTATGTTTAGAATCTGTTGACTGTTGTTAAAAATGTAAGGTGATCTGACCCCGCCTGACCCCTTCACTCATCACTCTCTATGTCGCTGAGAGCAACAATGGGCACACACACACACACACACACACACACACACACACACACAGGTCCACTCCTTCCTCAGCATCAAACACAACAAGTTCAAACTTGATACTTTCATGTGTTAACCATTAACCTCTGGGAGGAGCCGGTCCCCACACCAAACAACTCTGCCCCGCAGTAGGAAGCCATCATAGCGGGCCGAGCAGAGTGTAAACAATCAAATCCCAGCGCTTGAGGATTTCCACCAAAAAAGTGACGTTTCCAGAGAATTCCCAGATTCCTGGTCGACTTCAAACAGTCATTGGTTCCAGATTTGGAGAAGGGGGACAGAAGAAAGCGAGAGCCTTCTATTTAATGTGGTTTGCGGATGATGGATTGGGCTGCGAACTCTGATGGAGGTAAAGAAGGGTGGTCCTGCAGAGGCAACACAAACTAAACACACACGGAGACCTCAGAGAGCGTGGAAATGGACAATAGTCGAGCAGGTTCTGTAAATATAGCAATTAACAGAAAAAGCCATTCAAAGACGGCAGAAACAACAAGAGAGCTGCTGACAGATGAAACTCAGGTGAGCAGAGGGGGAGTCTGGGTAAATATTTGTGTTCGGGCCGTCACACCTTCTTCCCGTGCAAGGAAGCAGCCTGGGCAGCGGGATTAACACAACGGGGGTTTGGGACGCTGCTTTTGGCTCTAAAAACTCAACCACACTTTCAGCGATTTTAGCAAACTTGGTTTCAAAATGTTCATCTAGTTCAGAGGTCGGCAACCTTTAAGAGTTAAAGACCGTTTGGGCTTGTTTTCCTCTGATCAAAACCTAAAAGGAGCCGATTTTAGCCTTAAAGAAATTTGGATTCGAGTTCATTAGCTTCTATTTTTTAATATATATGAATTATGTCTCTCTTTTGGCACGAACAAAAACAAAAATATAGCTAGCATCTCTGAAAATTTGATTTTTTTTTCTTAACATTTTTACCTTGTATCTCAGTAGATGCCAAATTAGCCAACAAGCTAGCTTGTCGCTAAATTACAAGCTAAACTCCAAAATAGCCTTAAATTATTCAGTAAACTAAATTAGTCAAAAACTTTAGCATGTTGCTAAAACTCCAAATTAGCATGAAAAAACTCAGCAAAAAAAAAAAGAAGAAGCTAACTTGTTGCTTAATTACTAGCTAAACTCCAAAATAGCCTTGAATTATTCAGTAAACTAAATTAGTCAAAACATTAGCATGTTGCTAAAACTCCAAATTAGCATAAAAAACTCAGCAGAAGCCAAATTAGCAAAAAAAAAAAAGACGCTAACTTGTTGCTTAATTACTAGCTAAACTCCAAAATAGCCTTAAATTATTCAGTAAACTAAATTAGTCTAAAACTTTAGCATGTTGCTAAAACTCCAAATTAGCATGAAAAAACTCAGAAGAGGCCAAATTAGCAAAAAAAAAAAAAAAAAAAAGCTAACTTGTTGCTTAATTACTAGCTAAACTCCAAAATAGCCTTAAATTCCTCAATAAACTAAATTAGTCAAAAATTTTAGTATGTTACTAAAATAGAAGCTACACTCTAAATTAACCTTAAAATCCCAAGTAAATAACAATTTAGCCAAAAATGTTAGCATGTTGCTAAAATTAGGTGAACTCCAATTTTTTTGAAAATTACTTCAAAAAATGAAAACATATTCCATAAATATATTTAAAGACTTGTTGCTAATCTGCTTAAAAATTTGATATGTGAAGACTTTTTCATTCATTGCCCATGGGGCAAATTTTGCACAATATTTCAAAATCTGTAAAGTTTATGAATACCAAAAATACTAGCACTAATATCCTAAACGACCTGAACGTTTTGATACCAAGATTAATTAATCCTTAATCCTAATTAAGTAATCCCTACTTTAATTATTATTTTATTTTTCTTCAACCAGAGAGTCACCATGGAGATAGAAAAGAGCCACATGTGGCTCCGGAGCCACAGGTTGCACAATCCTGACATTACCGTTTGTAGGTATTGAAATATTTTACGGTTTTTAATGTTTTGCGCAATTTATGCAATTCTTTTAGCCCCATAGAAATGAGAAAATCTTAAAATACTTTGTGCACTTTTCAGTATCTATGCAATATTTGTATCAAAACGTTCAGGACATTCCTGCTTGTACTTTTAGTTTCAACAAATTTCAGTTTTTATAAATTTTTTGCAATTTTTGCGATTTAAAAAAAAAAAATTAATTAAATTGTTTTTACACTTTTGAAACATATGCAATCTTTATATCAAAGCGTTCAGCACATTCAGGACGTTCCTGCTTTTACTTTTGGTATTCATAAAATTTGAGTTTTTTTTTTTAATTTTACAAATTATCTCCAAATCTTTTTTGCACTTTTGAAATTTGCACAATATTGGTATCAAAACTTTCTGTACATTCATGTTTGTATATTTAGTATTCACAAATTTTACTGTTTTTGAATTTTTATGCAATTTTTGTGATTGAAAAAACAAAAGTCTCTAAATTCTTTAAACACTATTGAAACTTGTGTAATATAGGCAACAATACGCTTGTCATGTTTAGGACTTTCATTGTTGTTCCTTTAGTATTTGTAAATTTTGAAATTGTAACCCTTCCTCTCTCCTAGGCTTGTTTACATTGAAAGAGGGGTCATCTGGGCCCCACATTGTCAATCTTTTTTTTGTCCATCTTTGTCATGAAAGGGCTAACTTCTTAATGTAAGGATGGAGTCATCTGAACCCCATTAGAGAGCACGAGGGTTAATTCTATTTTTGCGATTTTTCAAGAAATTTCACAAATTTTTTGTGCACCTTTTAAAACTTGTGCAATATCAGTATCAAAAGGATCAGAACATTTAGGACATTCTTTCTTGTACTTTTGGTTTTCATAAATGTAACTTTTTTTTTTTTTTAACGCAATTTTTGCGATTTTTCAAGAAGTTTTTGAGATTGTTTGTACACTTTTGAAACTTGTTCAAATTTTGGTATCAAAATGTTCAGCACTTTTTCAAGATATTCATTCATGTTCTTTTGGGATTTATATCTTTTACATATTGTAAATTTTTTTAAGTTCAGGACTGTCATGCCTGTACTTTTGGTATTTATACCTTTTACGCATTTCTTTTTTTTTTTTGGTAATTTTTACGCAATTTTTAAAGAAATTCTTCAAATTCTTTGTGCACTTTTGAAACCTCTGCAAATTTAGTATCAAAACATTCAGGACTTGCATGGTTGTACTTTTGGTATTCACAAATTTTACATTTTTTGAAAATGTAATGGAATTTTTGTGACTTTTTTTCAAGAAATGTTTCAAATTCTTTGTGTACTTTTCAAACATATGCAATAGCAGTATCAAACGTTCAGGACATTAAAGCTATACTTTTGTTTTTCAAAAATTTTCCAGTTTTTTTCCAATTTTACGCAATTTTTGCCACTATTATTTCTTTAAAAAATTCTTTTAATTTTTGGTACACATTTGAAACTTGTGCAACATTGGCATCAAAAGGTTCAGCACATTCAGGACTTTCACAGTTTTATTTTTGGTATTCATCCTTTTGCATATTTTAAAATTTGACGCAATTTTTCCGATTTTACAAGAAATTCTTCAAATTCTTTGTGCAATTTCTGCAACTTCAAGTCCCTTATCACATTTTACATTTTGCAAAAGCGTTATAGCTTTAGCATTTTCAGCTAATCACTTCAGATTTACGGTAAATTTTTTTAGCATCTTCATTGCTAAAAGCATTATCGCATTAACTTTGAAATGTAACTTTTCTCGTTATGAAGTTGAAATCATTTTAAAATCCCTCCACGATGTTCTCCGGATCTTTAGACGACAGACTAAACGTGTTTCCTACTGAAAGTTGTTTCTCCGAGTGAGGGTGTCCAGGGTCTGGGTGGTCTGACCCACTAATGGAAGTCTGCCGAGCCGAAGCAGAAACGAGTTATTAAGTGCAACTCTTAAGCTCTGTTCAGTGTTTTTCTGGCCGAGTTTGGGCGTTGTTATCTCTGAGCTAAATCCCGCTTCCTACTTTTCTTTCTGCGCTCAATCTCCTGACCTCTGTGTCCTCACGGATGAGGCCACGACGGAGAGGAGAGTGGTGGGACATAAATCATTCTGACACTCTGAAGCTTTAAAAAAAAAAAACCCTCATAATTATTGCATCACTTTAATCATTTAAGCTGCAATTTTATTTATTAAGAGGGCTTTTGAGAAAAAGAGTTAAAAGGAAGAACAAGCTTTGATGCAATCCAATACAGTTCTGAACAAAGCCACTGGCTAAAGGCGATTTGTATTCTTGCAGTTCAAAGCTAACGTCCTCAAACAAATGCATTTGTTGGAGCGTGTATGCGTACAGCATTTGTGTGTCTGTGCTGGTGACATAAAGACACCGGTGTCTTGTAACTCGATCAAACCCCTCCTGCAAGCACAAGTGACCTCATTGTGTTCAAGGTTTTTCAGCCAGCAATGAGCGTCACGTGTGAGAGGAAAAACAACACAAAAAAAACCCCCAAAAAAAGGATGTTTTTATCTGAAAGTTTGAGGCTCTGACCTCTTCTTGAAAAGATCAAGGTCATGCAGGCTGACACGCCTTTAATGACGGTAAAGAGGCGACATCATGGTAAAAAATAGGAGATGGTTGACAGCAGGGGAAGCAACATATTCTTGTTTCGGTTTCCACCTCTTATTGTGTGAATGCAGCCTGTAGGCTGGGGCCGCTACGATTAGTCGACTAATTGACTATTGAAATAGTCGACGACTAATTTAATAGTCGATTAGTCTTTACTTTATATTATTTGGAGTCAGACTGTAGTAAAGTTGGAAGTTATAATAGCATTATGCTAGCTTTTTGGACTATTTTGGCATTTAGTAAGGTTTTTTAGACTCTTTTGGAGTTTAGCTAATATTTCAGCTACATGCTAGCTGTTTTAGCTAATTTATGCTATTTTGTTTTGTTTTTTAGGCTGGAGTTAGGCTAATATTTATATGTTTTGGCTAATTTAGGCTTTTATAAATTTTTCTTTAGGTTATTTTGAAGTTTAGCTATTTTTTAAGCTACATGCTAGCGGTTTTGGCTAACCTACATTTTTTTTTTTCGGTTTTTAGGCCAATTTTGCATTTAACTAATATTTTAGCTAGCTTCAGCGATTTTAGCTCTCAACTTCAGTGTTTTCAGCTATCATTTTCAGCATCTTAAAATTCAACTTACAGCATTAACACTAGTATTATGCTATATATCTAGTTTTTAGTTAGTTTAACGATAATGATGGTTAAGATGTGTGCTTTACATCCAGCACGACCCGATTAGTCGACTAATCGGAAAAAATAATTGGTGATTAGTCGACTATTATGATAATTGTTTTTGGCCATAGATTAATAGCCGAAAAGAACTTCCTAAAGAGGCAACACTGTGTCAAGATTACCTTCTATCTCCATGTGTTGGAACTTCGAGCTCTGCTGAGGTTTTTTTTTTAAGTTTATAAAACAAATGATATGGATAGAAATGAAAACAAACGTTCAGGAAGAGATCTATACATTGCAGAGTGTTTAGTGTGCTCCCAGTGAAATCAGCGCTGATCTGGACCTGTTCAGCCCCCACTTTAAACAAAAAAATAAAATAAAAATAATTATGGAAATTAAATGTGAATGTGAGCATTTATTTTAAAAAAACCTGTCCAGAGGAACATTTATGGATTTTTTTTTAATAGGTGAGTAATCAGGATCATACTTGATCATTTTATTATATGAGTTTGATATATATGTATAGATGTTAAAAAATGGAAGATATAAAAGAGCTTGTGTTGTGGCATTTCCAGTGGAAAGACAGATAATAAAACAGTTGCAATTTGAAACAATGTTGGGTTTTTTTGTTATTTTTTCAGCTTTGCATATGTTTAAATTAATATTATTAAATTAATATTATTATAGATTTTTCCAAAGGCACATGCTGGAATCTGTTTTTACTTTTCTAAAAGTTTCTGGACAAACCTTGTCACGCTTTCTACAGTTTTTCCTCAGTTTTTTCTGTAAAAAGGATTAACTTTTTTCAGTTTTTCCACAGGTTTTCATGCTTTCTGTAGTTTTCTGTAAAAGAAAGGAATTTTCTGTAGTTTTTTTCTCAGGTTTTCTCGAGAAATGTCATGCTTTCCATAGTTTTTCCTAATTTTTTGCAGAAAGAATGAACTTTCTGTAGTTTTTCTTTTGGAGAAAAACTGAAACTTTTGGGAGGAGCCTCTTCAGCTGCTGCCATTTTTAAGGTTTCTGCTCTTGCAGGTACAAAAATGTTTCAGTACATTCATATTGCACTGCAAAAGTAATATTTAAAGATGAACTATGAGTGAGAGTTTGCAGAACGGTCATTTCCGGAAGTTTAATTTTTATTCCAAAAATGTAGGATTTTAGTTCAGTACCTCCACGATGCTGCGAAGGTCCTGCACGTACGTCCTCTCTGTGTCCAGAATCTCCTGCACCACTCGGTCCACGTACGTTCTGGGTCCCTGCACCTGAAGCGTCCTCTCTCCTCCTTCAGGACTCATCTCAGGCTCAGAATGTTCTTTCCGCTTCTCCTCTCCCTCATCTTCCTCCCTGCATCCCAGCTGCCTGGCTGGAACCAGCTCCAACCGAATCGCCCCGGAGTCGCAGTCCGAGGTCACGGGGTTACAGTGTGGGGGGGAGACGAGGGTGGAGCGGCTGCCCAGCGAGCAGTGACTGTCTCGGGAGGAGGCCGAGGACGAGGTGGAGCCGTAGCTGATCGGCCTCTCGCCGCTGTCCGGTGAGGAGTCCATGCTGATGGCCGAGCAGTACCGCGAGGAGGCGTGGTGGAAGGACGAGTGGCGGAGGCAGCGGGCGGGGATGTCGACAGAGCTCAGGGCTGAGCCGGAGTCCGGGACTTCAGGAAGAGGAGGCAACACATCTGGCAGGTAGTGGTAGTCGTCTGAAACAAAAACAGATAAAGGTTTGGAATCATCAATCATATCTGTATTTCAAAAAAATACTAAAAAAACATCCAAACTTACTCATTGATTATACCTTAAAAAAACCTTGTACAGTTTCTTGCATTTTTTTGGTTTTACTGTATGAATTCTTGTAACCGTTCACACACTTTCAGTGATTTCATCAATCTTTGCATCAAAACGTTCAACTCGTTCAGGACATTACTGTTTGTATTTTTGTTATTAAAGTTTTTGAAATATTAAACAAAATATTCTCCATAAGAAACGATTGAGAAAGTCTTCAAATATCAAAATTTTAAGTAGATTAGAAACAAACCTTTAAATATATTCACGAGCTATGTTCTCATCTTTTATAGTCATTTAAAAGTTTTTTTTTAGTTTAGCTAATTTTTTTAGCAACATGCTAATGTTTTTGGCTAATTTTTTTAATCTCTAGGCTAATTTAGAGTTTAGCTTTTATTTACGCAACATGTTAACGTTTTTTTTAGTTCACTGAGGAATTTTAGGCTATTTTGGAGTTTAGCTAGTAAGCAATATGTTAGCTTTTTTGGCTAAATTGGCATCTGCTGAAGTTTTTATGCTAATTTAAAGTTTAACTTGTATTTGTTTGGCTAACTTTTTTCTCTAATTTGCTATCTACTGAGGTTTTTATAGGCTAATTTAGAGTTTAGCTTTTATTTTAGTACTAGGAACAGAGTTAGAACAGCCATTTTTACTATCCACCTTTTTTTTTTTTTTGCCCACAAATCCCTTTGTCACAAAACGTTTTTGACCAATAGAGGAATTTTAGGCTATTTTGGAGTTTAGCTAGTATTTAGGCAACGAGATAGCTTTTTGGCTAATTTGGAATCTACTAAGGTTTTTTGGGCTAATTTGAAGTTTAGCTAATATTTAAGCAGCACACTAAGTAAATTTGCAAAATCGATATGTAGTAGGGATTTTTGAGGAAATTTTACTACAATTTTTTCAGAAATTTAGGTCAACTTCAGCGCTCTTTATAGTTTTTTTTTTTACGAACTTCCAGCATTTTTGAAAGTTTAACATCATGCAAATAGCTTTTGCATTTTCAGCCATTTTTTTTAGCAATTAAAGTAAGTTGCATCACCATTTTCGGCAAAAAGCTTCAGCATCTTCAGTGACTACTTTCATTAAAGAATATTCACACTAGCATTATCGCAAGTAATGCAATTTCTTAGTTTAAGTAACATCTGCGTTCAATTCAATTCAATTTTATTTATATAGCCCAAAATCACAAAGAATTTTGCCTCATTGGGCTTCATGCAGGTAATTTTACAGTTGCAAAAAATAGTCATGAAACATGAAAGAAAGATCACTAAAGACTAAACAGACTAAATAAACTGGATATCCCTGCTCTTAGACCCTCCCTCTCGGTAAGGAAAAACTCCCAAAAAACCTGAATCAGGAAAAACGAAGAAACCTTAGGCGTTTCTGTCCGGTTTTGAGCTTCCTGTGTACTACTTCTATTATGTCTAGATCAGGGGTGGGCAAACTACGACCAAATGTGGCCCATTAATCCCTTAAATCGTCAAATGGGAATAAATTATAATTTTAATCCTTATTTGCTGCATTTTACCTGTAATTGTGGTGTTTCCCCATAGGTGGCGCACTATAAATACATTGACCTTTGTCTAAGTGCAGAAAGTTATTCTGCAGTTCTGTGCCACATGAATGCATCATTTCTCCACGTTTATGGTTTTCATCAAACCATTGGTACTAAACGAGAACTAAACTCAGTTTTGAAATAAAATCCAATGTTTTACATCAGTCTTAATCAAAATTAAAAGATGTTTTCATCCAGATTTAATGTTATTTCTGTCTCTCATGAGGTGGATTACGCATCTGGTCCTGGTCTGGCCCTTCCGTCAAATTTTAGAGCTCTTTTTAGTCCACAAGTTAAAAAGTTTATCCAACTCTGGTTTAGATGCTGTTTTCTTGTGGCTAGACGACCTAATTTAATTGGTGTTGCATCTCTGATGCTATGCAAGAATGGAAAAATAAAGAATTTGAATTTAGAAAATGATGAACGCTTTAGAGATTTCCTCATTCTAAAAAACCAAAAACAAACAAAAAAAAACAAACATAGAAAATGTTTTTTTTAATGCCAGGAAAACCAATGAAAGTCAACCAATCTGGGCATGCCTGACAATTCTATCGAAGTCTGAAACCAATGACTTCATAAAAAGGATGGTCACCGCGATGCTAACCAGTAATTTGTGAACTTCTGGCTTTGATTTCTGCATTTCTGCTTCCAAAATTCATCAAAGTGAACCTCCTAATCACCATCTACTTTTTTACGTCTCTCAGAAGGACCATAAAATATCTAAAAATAAATAACTGCACTAAATAAGTGAATAAAAAATAATAAATATGCTAAAGAAATGGGTAATTATCTGACTTCATCAATGCAACTGAGTGTTTTAATGCAGAACTGCAGCTTAGGTAACAGCTCTGCCTCTGCATCTAAACACATGTTCTCACCGCTAATACATAGTCTCTCCACATGGGGTTACTTGTACTGTATATTTAGGGCTTTCTATTACAGTCGTTTGGCACAAAACTCCCCAAAACAACTATATGCTGCTTTTTGAGTGAAGTGCTTCATGTGCAGAGATGCTGAAATCCATATTACGCCACAGAATAGAGTCTCTGTTTACAACAGCAAACACTTTTCACAGTCTGTTCAATAATCCTGATGTTCCATGACCACAGTTGGATTTGCTGCTTGATGGACACAAGTTTCAGCTCAGTTTTGCCCAAACTAGGAAAAAGTGCAGATGATTTATAATTCTATGAGAGCAAACACATTAATAATGAAAGAATAGAAGCTGTATATTAATGCAAAAATGGGATTTAAGGATTCACTTCAATGGAAATTGAGGAGATTTATTTTAAAAATTAAGCTAAAATATTAGCTAAATGCCATATTAACCTAAAAAACAAACAAAAAACAAAAACTTAGGTTAGCCAAAACAGCAGCATGTAGCTTTAAAAAATAGGTAAACTTAAAACTATCACATAAAACTGAAAAAAGCCTAAATTAGCAAAAGCAGCTAGCTGAAAATTAGCTAACTCCAAAACAGCCTAACAAAACTTAAAAAGTGAAGCCTAAATTAGTCAAAACAGCTAGCTGAAATATTAGCTAAACTCCAAAACAGCCTAAAAAACTTAAAAATTAAAGCCTAAATAGCCAAAAAAGCTAGCATGTAGCTGAAATATTAGCTTAACTCCAAAACAGCCTAAAAAACTTAAAAAGTACAGCCTAAATTAGCCAAAACAGCTAGCATGTAGCTAAAATATTAGCTAAACTCCAAAACAGCCTAAAAAACTTAAAAACTTAAAGCTTAAATTAGCCAAAACAGCTAGCTGAAAATTAGCTAAACTCCAAAACAGCCTAACAAATCTTAAAATGTAAAGTCTAAATTAGCCAAAACAGCTAGCTGAAATATTAGCTAAACTCCAAAACAGCCTAAAAATCTTAAAAAGTAAAGTCTAAATTAGCCAAAACAGCTAGCTGAAATATTAGCTAAACTCCAAAACAGCCTAAAAAGCTTAGAAATGTAAGCCTAAATTAGCCAAAACAGCTAGCATGTAGCTGAAATATTAGCTTAACTCCAAAACAGCCTAAAAGACTTAAAAAGTAAAGCCTAAATTAGCCAAAACAGCTAGCTGAAATATTAGCTAAACTCCAAAACAACCTAAAAAGCTTAAAAATGTAAGCCTAAATTAGCTAAAACAGCTGGCTTGTAGCTGAAATATTTGCTAAAGTCCAAAATATCCTTAAAAAATTCAGCTTGTTTAAGCTAATGAACTACTGCTCTGCAGGAACTACGTCCTTAATTTCAACACAGATTTTTAAATTTTGTCTAAAATTATAATTAAGACGTTTAGGAACACGTTTAAAATAGATCAAAAGAGGATTGGAGTGAGACTTTAAGTTTACCAGCTGAGAGCAATCTAGCCAGAGTTATGAATGAAGGCTTTATCTGTCAAGTTTGTGTGCACCTACAGGGGATTTCTGGCACCGAGCCTGTGCCAAACCGGCTGACACTCTGTGTGTGTGGAAATCTGTTAAGATATGATTACCAGCTTTCAAGGCCTTCATACAGTCAGGCCAACTGAAGCAAAACCACACATGCAGCGAGTCGGACACACGCCGCCAGAGTTTCCCTCGCCGTTTTTTCCAAGTCGGCTTCACAGGAAAGCTTTGATGGGAACAGAAAGCAAACAGGCAGAATGATGAAGCGCGGGTGGAATGACATGAGAGAGGCTCATACCAGCTCGGCAGGAGTCTGACACTCGTCTTTATCATCAAAGCGGGACTCTCGGTTGAAGCAGCAGCTGCCATGTTGTGGCAACAGTGATATCCAGCATCTGTACAAGGGTGAGACTCTCATGCTGCCAGTGGCAGTAGCAGCTCACCTTAAACCGGTCTCGGTTCAAAGACCCCCAAGTTCACAGGTTCAGAATGAAAAACATGAAGCTGAAACCCAAAGTGGTATGCACACACTCTCAGTCTTCTGATAAAAGAACCAGTTAAGTGTTTTTAGCGTGATTAATAACACGAAAGCCTAAAATTGCATTTCTGAGTAGTTCTTTTCCCAAATTAGGAGCAGACAGTTGGAAAAAGCTTGTAGTTGTGACATAGAAACAACTACGGCAAGCCATGAGCTTCTTGCTTTGCTTCATTCTGATGCACCCGCTTGTAGACGACTAGATCCGTGCACGTCTTTGTTTTCCTCGTCCGAGCTGACATCCGGCTCAAAACTGTACTCTATTACCATCTTTGTTGCACTGCTAAAATTAGGTTGAGGTTGTAAGCTAGTGGGAGAGCGTGTAAACGAGGGTTTCAAACATACGGCCCACGGGCTGTATCCGGCCTACCACATGGTTTAATCTGGCCCAATCAGCCAATTGGGCTGTTTATGGACAAATGTTGGGCACTGTCGTTTAGATCCCACCGCTGACACCAATGTTGCCGGTTTTCCGGGCTCGGCCGTCAGTTATGTGGTGTAGCCGGTATCAAAAAAGAGAGCTCAGAGACGTACGTCTCAGAGACTCACGTCTTGGGGTTAGAACAGCCATTTTTATTATCTGCCTTTTCCCTTTTTCTACCCACAAATCCCTTTGTCACATGACATCATGTGACTCATGCGCGCTGCAGAACAATCAGAGGGATACGGGAAAGTCTGTTACAAAGGCATGTTTAAAGAAAAAGTTTCTGTGGCGAGTCATGGTTCTTTAAAGAAATGACCGCAATGCGCAATTCCGCCAATAGGGGGAGGAAAGGAAACGCAAGTCCAGTGTTACAAGAGGTCCAGGAATAAACACGATGAAGGCCAAACCATGCCAAGATTCAGGAGAGAAATGGAGATTAACTCCAAATTCTTATATTCAAAACGTTTAAAGTTTAATTTAGTTTTATTTTTCATTCATTTTAGGCAGGATGTTTTTTGATTTTTTTTGTATAGTCCCCAATTTACTTTACTATCGGGATTGCTTCAATGTCAGATGTAAAATATTCAGTCTGTATATGAAAAAACTGAAAAAAACCAAAGGTACGGATAACAAGTTGACAGAGGGTATTTCGCTATTATGTTTCTGGTCCGGCCCACTTGAGATCAGACGGGTTGAATGTGGCCCCTGAACCAAAATAAGTTTGACACCGCTGGTGAACACAGATGGAAGATGGGGAAGGGGGCGGGCTTATTCTGCACCGCTCACAACTCAGAACCAAATTTCTAATTGTGTGAATGCTTAGTAAGCGTTCAGGCTAACGGCTTTGACTAATTTAAGTTATCAAGAAATTTTAGGCTATTTTTGAGTACAGCTAGTATTTAAGTAATGTGTTAGCTTTATTGGCTAATTTGGAGTTTAGCTTCTATTTTAGCAGCATTTTTGCTAACATTTTTGACTAATTTAGTTTATTAAGACATTTTATGCTATTTTGGAGTTTAGCCAGTATTTAAGCAATATGTGCTAACCTTTTTTCTTATTTTGCCAATTTGGCATCTACTGAGGTTTTTTCAAGCAAATTTCAAGTTAGGCTGATATTTTAGTAACATACTAGCATTTTTCGCTAAATTGTTATCTACTGGGGTTTTTTTTTTTTAAGGCTAATTTAGGGTTTAGCTTTGGACAAATTTTTGACAAATTTTGTTTACTGAGGAATTTTAGGCTATTTTTGAGTTTAGCTCATATTTAAATACTAAATATTTTTACAGAATTGGCATTTATTAGGGATTTTTAAGCAATTTTACAACAAAATTTTCATAAAATTTAGGTCAACTTCAGCGCTTTTCAGAGTCCTTTATAGAAATTTCCAGTCTTCTAGCAAATTTAACATTTTGCAGAAAGCTTTTGCATTTTCAGCAAGTTAATGTCACCAATTTAAGCCATAAGCTTCAGCATCTTCAGTAACTACTTTCAGCAAAAAGCATTCACACTAGCATTATCACAGGTAATGCAACTTTTCTAGTGAACTATTGAAACTTTGCAGAAACTATGTTGTAGATTTTGGCCAAAAACAAAATAATCGTACTGGTAACGCTTAGAAAATAGCTCAAATATGATCAGAGTGGGTCTTTTAAGAACTGTCATTTCCCTTTTCAAACACATATACTTCCAGCAAAGATAAATCTTTAAGAGACAAGTACATCCACCATAATAGCCCTCTCTGGTCTAAATGTTGATCCGCTCATGCCAAGAAAAGCAGGAAAAGGTCTATTACAGCGATCACTCAAAAGCCATTTTCCTCCAACAAGTTTGGAAGCCATTCCCAGCGCATTAAGAGCGGCGATCCAAATGTTTGCATTCCAAGAACTGACCCACTTTTTTCACAATTAACAAAAAAAAAAGAGCACAAACATTGCAGCTATCAGCATCTCTGGATCGCTTTTCACATCACATAAAGATGGGGGCCAGTTTTAAATAAAGGACATTTTTGTTTGGGGATCTTTGATTACAGGATGATGAAAAGACAAGACGAGTTAAGCAGCTTGAAGTAATAAGCTGAGCTCAGACATGATGATGGATGCTCACTGTCTTATTAGGATGCATGTCAGGTAAAAGTGTTTTCAAGTATTAAATTTGACTTGCGGCTTCGGCTTTTTAAGTGTACAACTCATTGTTTCTCATGTACACAATGCACACTGTTTACATTATCAATAGGTGATCAGTTCCTTTCTTTGCTTTGATTAGTCTTCCTTATCGCCAAAGTTGCTTCAAACGGAACGCACACTGTTTACCTCTCAAATGATAAGACGAACCATGCTAATTATTTCATGATGTGGGCACGCAGAGGTCACACACACGAAGAGCAAACACCAAACCCAAACATCACAGGGAGATTGCCCCACCGTGTGTTTGCCCGGCCCGTCCTTCCCACCTTCCAGCGCCGTGTTTGGGGCGCACCCTGTCCGTTTCCTGGGAGAACTGGCCTCTTTTTCAGCGAGAGCAAAGATGACCGAACGTTAGTTATACCAGTTATGCTTTTCTACACGATCTGTAATTATGGGTCGGCCCCGGACCGGCTCTCCCCGTCGTGTGTGTTTTGCTTGTCGCTGCTTGTGCGTTGGAGGATTAGTTTAATGTGTGAGGGCTGTGTTCCACGCCAGAGGGAGAGTGAATACATCAAGTGTCTGAGCGACCTGGCCTCCATCTCTGGCTTTCATTGAACTCCATACAAAGAGCAGGGATTTAATATGTTTAGCGTCAGAGCCAGCTGCAGGGCAAACGGCAACAACCAGGAGGAACCAGACCGGCGACAATCAGACAATGAAGGGGCGGGGCTTGTTTGAAATAGTTGACCAAAAATGTAAAAAAAAATTTAAAAGATGAACCAGTAAAACACTTACTAACAATCCCAACAAAAATCACAAAAGCTAAACCTCACAAAACCAGCTTTAAATATTAAAAAATCAAAACAAATTTATACCTCAGGGCCACCGTATTTTTTAGAACCCACAAAACTCATATTTATAAGATACGCAATATGCTAAAATATTGGTGAAATTAGACATTTTTCCTTTTTTGCTAATTTGGATTTAGCTAATATTTTAACATCATGCCAATATTTTAGCATCATGCTAGCTGTTTTGGCACAAATTAGACATTTTTCAATTTTTTTTCTTGTGGCTAATTTGGACTTTAGCTGACATTTTAACAATATGCTAGCCGCTTTGGTTAAAACTAGAATTTTTTTGACAGTTTTTTGGCTAATTTATAGTTGAGCTAATTTTAACAATATGCTAGCTGGCTATGTAAAATTAGACATTTTTAATTTTTTTGGACTATTTGGATTTACCCACTATTTCAGCAACAAGCTATTATTTTAGCATGATGTTAGATGTTTTGGCAAAAAATAGAAATGTTTTCTTTTTGCGTGTGTGTAGCTAATTTGGAGTTTAGCTGACATTTTAACAATATGCTAGCTGTTTTGACAAAATTAGACATTTTTTACAATGTTTTATGGCTAATTTTGAGTTAAGCTAATATTTTAACAATATGCCAGCTGGTTGTGTAAAATTAGACATTTTTCCTTTTTTTGGCTAATTTGGCAATTAGCAAATATTTCAGCATAATGCTAATATTTTAGCATCATGATAGCTGTTTTAGCAAAATTAGCCTTTTTCGAGTTTTTTGTGTGTAGCTAATTGGAGTTTAGCTGATATTTTAACAATATGTTAGCTGGCTATGTAAAATTTGACATTTTTAATTTTTTTAGACTATTTGGATTTACCCACTATTTCAGCAGCAAACTACTATTTTAGCATGATGTTAGATGTTTTGGCAAAAAATAGAAATGTTTTCTTTTTGCGTGTGTGTAGCTAATTTGGAGTTTAGCTGACATTTTAACAATATGCTAGCTGTTTTGACAAAATTAGACATTTTTTATAATGTTTTATGGCTAATTTTGAGTTTAGCTAATATTTTAACAATGTGCCAGCTGGTTATGTAAAATTAGAAATTGTTCCTTTTTTTGGCCAATTTGGCATTTAGCAAATATTTCAGCATCATGCAAATATTTTAGCATCATGCTAGATGTTTTGGCAAAAATTAGACTTTTATCAGGTTTTTTGTGTAGCTAATTGGAGTTTAGCTGATATATTAAGAACATGCTAGCTGTTTTTGCAAAATTAGAGATTTTTTATAGTGTTTTTGGCTAACTTGGAGTTAAGCTAATATTTTAGAATTAGCCAGACGTTTTGGCAAAATTAGACAATTTCCCGTTTTTTAAGGCAAATTTGGATTTTAGCTAACATTTTCGAAAGCTTTGGGCTTCAGCGTTTTCAACTAGCTTCAGCATTTATAGCTAGCAGTCATTTTCAGGATTTTCCGTTGTCAGTTCTAGCATCTTCAGTAGCCACGTTCAGCTTACAGCATTCACACTAGCATTATGGCAGGTAATGCTATATTTCTAGTTTGATAAGCTTCTGTTCCAAACCATAACTTTTGATTATTTTCTCGACTGAAAGTTGTGCTTAAAACGGATTTCTTACTCTAAAACTAACTAGATAATCCCTTTTAGGGTGAAAAACAAGACAATTAAAGGATTTAGAGAAAACAATTTGTAATATTTAAGTGCTTGATTTGATCCTAAACCTAAAGCCCAGCTCTTTCCATGTTTTGCTTGATGCTTTTCTCTCTCCGTCCGATGCAAATCAGCCTGATGAGCCTCGCTTGCTGCCAGATTTAATGACTCGTGCGGAACTCAACTGCTCCACTCGAGCTGCGTTTTATGGTCACCTGAAGTGCTCCTCGTTGTGGAGAGGGCGGCAAACAGCCGTGAAGTTGCTTTACAGCCGCCTCACAAGTAGATCCGACAGTTTAAGAAGTAGCGCCGTTCTCCAGTGTTTAATTTTATTTGATTATTCTTATGTTCTTTATTTAGTGTGATTATTTTTTCAGTGAACACCGGTTAACAGTATGTTAAAGATTTTGTGTTTAAAGGGTAACCAAACCCTAAATCAACTTTTTTTGGTTGTTTATCTCTATAAATGGGGCTTTAATTTTTGTTTGTTGTTTAATTTTTGAAAATATCGTCAAAACTGTCTGCGCTGCCCCCTACAGGTTGAATGGATGTATTACAGTTTCTTTTTGTGATTGGTCAAACCACGTAGGTTTCAGAAGTCAATTTTTGGCTGTGGGTGGAGCCAGACTTCAACTTCCCTGTTTGGTGACCCTTTAAGCGTGTCCGGCGACGCCTCAGGTGTTAAAGGTTTAAGAAAGGAAAGAGACACTTTTATAGAACTTCATCAAGCAGAATAATAATAAACGTTATCCCTGATATTATTTGATTCTTATAATTTTTGTAATAAATTATTATTTTAACCTGACGGAAAAAAAGAAAAAGTTTCTTATTTTGAAAAGCACAAGTAAAATTTTTCAGGGTAACATTTTTGCATCAACCAGAAAAACAAAAATCAAATAAATTAAAGTAAGTGTTTGGGTAACATAATAAAAAGTGACATCCATAATTGATATTATTATGGAAAGGTTTCATGTACACATCTTGTAAATCACTCACATGGATGATTAAGCATTACGGGAAAAACCATCATCATTTACTTCCAAATTTTTTGGAAAATTAGGGAGCCAAAAGAAAAGACCAGTCATCTTTAGAAATGAGAACTTTCACCATTTCTATGAATTTATTCTTTTTTCTTGTTTCTGAGCATTTTTCCCTCAGTTCCTGCCTTTCTTCTCTTTCCTCCTTGCATTTCACGTTCAACCTCATCAAACTTTTGGCAGGTCGTTCAGCATTTTTCTCAATCCTGACCATAATTTTGTCTGTACGCTTTCAGGAAAACTGTCTGTAATCAGCGTCGTGGGTTTTGGCTCATCGTGGATGTTTAGTTTAGGTTTTTAGTCAACGCTTGGTATTAAAAACCTAAAAAAACCAACAAAATTCTAAAGCACAAATTGATTCTCCTGTAGTCTTATGATACAGAAAATGGATTTACGACCATCTGCTCAGCTTGAAGCACACACCAGAGAGCTGTAAAGCTCTGAAAAAACCAAACAAAGCGTTTGTTTTGACTCAAGCGATGACAATGAGGGTTAAATTAAAAGATGGAAGACGGAGCGCTCGGTGACCTGCAGCTGAGTTGTCTTTGTCTTTTCTTTGGCAGCGGTTTTAAGCTGAGGGATATGCACGAGAGTGAGGAATGAAGAGGGGATATCCCAGAGGAATGAAAGTAGGAAGAAAAGATGGGAAGGCAGGCCAAGGGTCAAACACCACACTACAAAAAGTCTTCTTAAAAAAACAAGAAAAAAAAGTACAAAAATGAGGTAAATTTTGCTTAAAATAAGAAAAATTATCTTCCAACAGAACAAGAAAATCTGACTTGTCAAGACTTCTTAAAACTAGTAAAAATATCTAGCCTCATAAGAACAAAAAATATCTTAAAATAAGTATTTTTTACTAAAATCAAGCTAATTTTGACTAATAAAAGATATAATTTCTAAGATTCATTTTCTTTAACTAATTTTGCTAGTAAGATTATCTTGATTATTGCTACCATTAGGATCTGTTTCTTGAAAACTAGACAAATATATAAAAGCAATATTGCTTTTTTTTTCCTTCAAAAATAGTAATAAATGGTTGTTAGCACTCTTATTTTCTCACTAGGATCATAGTTTACTTGAAATTCTTGAGTTAAAGGTAAAACTCCTGCATTAATCTGGCCATACAAATGTCCCAGGCTTGAATGAAGATATGAATCCATCTTCTTTTAACTTCTTTATTGCATTTGAGGAGCTCATGACTGGAAAAAACAAAGTATTGCTGGTCTAGGTTGAAAAACAGACATGCAGATGAATACAAACGGTGCTGTAAGTTTAATAACAATGAGTATCTCACAAGAATGTGTGATAGGATACTGACAAACTTAAATGTTGTCTGTTTAGGCAACATAACTAGAAGTATGATAAAAATAAAAAAGCTTGTACTGATTCCAGAAAGCCTAAAGTCATCATAAGAAGAGCAGAACAAATGATGTTGTAACTTAGAAAACTAGTAGAAAACTTCACATTTTCACAATCACATCTGTAAACATTTGGACTGAACATCAACATACATAGTTGTAATAGTATTTACTTTTATGTTAGAGGAAGTCATGTCTCTGGCATGGATCGTGTCCATAAGGTCTTCTGTCTGCAGCACAAATAGGAGTGTCCTGCTACACTTCGGATACGTACGGTGAAAGATGTAACATGCCATGATATACATCACGCTGTCAGATACGTCCTGAAGATCAGCACAGAAATGGTTCCAATGGTAGTTACACAGTTGGTGTCACAGACGATCACCACAGGATGGAAGAAAGATCTTGATTGAAGAAAGATGTTGGGGTGTTCTGCCGACTGAAACACAAACAGAAAAAAAGACGGCAAAAATGAAAAACTATGATCCAGTAAGATGAAAACCTGTCGTGTACGCACAAACATCTTACCTGGAGGATGTGAAGCATCACCTCACTTGAATGTCGTAGCTTCTTGGGTGGAGCGACAGGCGATGGGATCATGTCTGGCAAAGGCTTCATCCAGACAACTTTGCTTTACTGTGAAAAACAAAACAGCATCATTTCATTCACTGTAATATATACAGTTAAAAATAATTTAAAAAAATACAAAGAAATGATAAGATTTAAGGATTTACAGTAAATACATTTAGCCACCACCAGTTAACCCATGTGCTCTCTTATGGGGTCCAGATGACCCCTCCATGATAAAGGTGGACAGGTTTTATGTCTGCCACGAAAACCAGTGAATAAAAAAAAAAATCCTTGCAAAAAAAGCTCCGTCTTGTGGGGTCCAGATGACCCCCACTTTAAATTTAACATGCCTATGAGAGCACAAGGATTAATAACTCACATTATAACACAATTATTTAACGTCTATAGGACAAAATGACAGACACACCTGTACAAAAGCACATAACTGACAACTGCCAATGACATGACTGCATTTAAGTTTGCAATTACCTTCATCTCTCTTTGAGGCTCATCCCTTTTAAAAAAAACTCCACAAAACTGGTCCCTCTCAAAAAGATCCTCCAGCGATTCTTCAGTTCAGGAATGAAGTGGGGGTTTGCTTAATTGAGGATCCAATCCCGTTCATCCGTCATCGGACACATAAACACAAAGATATAAATACACACATGTTATTTCAATAAAACTCTTGCTGCTCATCAGCTTCATAGCATTTAAATGCCAAAGTCCTGTGATTTAGAAACAAAAGTTCAACATTTTACAATGAGTATGATTTACTATTTACTCGCAGAATCTTATATAAACATAACCATCTGAAAATGATTTGCTTACGTGATTTAGATCTCTAAGGCAGGGATATGGCTGAAGAATCTTGGTGGGTCTGATCCTGTTCCTTCATAACATCAGATGCTCCAAATGGCTCTGCTTCTGTAAAAGTCCTCTGGCCCTAGAAAAGAATCACGCATGTTCTTTTTAGAAAGACTGAGAAGCATGTGTCTGTGGTAATATTGACAGCTGGAACACACATACAACCATTATGTTAATATATGATATAATGTCTAAACACCTCAATAAATAGGTCAAGTCTGCATGCCATTTACACTAAACTTTAGATGATTTATATCAAACCATGCTACAGCTGTTGGAAGAAAGAAAAGGTAATATAATTATGATATGATAACAAAAAGATTACTAGTCTGAGCCCATCTTAACAGTTTGAATGCTCTGAATTCTTCCCCTACACCTACATTTTGCCCTCAGAGAGATTGGAAAAAAAATTATTTAAATTGGACAGCACTCACCCTCAATTATGTCATCACTATTTGCCAATTATTGGTTTTATTGATGTTTAATTTCACTCATGTCAATTCACTAATCAAGTCAATTCAATGTTGAATTTACACTGTTTACTCATATGTGTGTAGAAATAAATGAATAGTCAATATGTATTGGAAATATTCATTTTAATCTAACGCAGTTCACATACTGTTAAATGTTACTCATAAAATAATAAAACATGATATTTTAAACACCATACTGTGTTACATGCTTTCTCAACAGAGAAGCTCCTGCAAAAATGTGCAGATCATTAACATGGTAAAGACTTCATTGACTAATTAAAAAACGAATGTTCTACCTCTCATAGAGAGGTACTTCAGTTTGGCCACTAGGGGCGATGGCGCTAAAGCATTACATTTTATTCCAGAAGAAGAATAAATAATGAGGGAAAAAACGGTATTTTAGACCACAAATGGTTACTTTACGATGTATTTATTTCAACAGCTTGAAAAATACATGCTTACTGAGTATATAAAGCTACCCACATGTGGTCAGCAATGTATGTTTAGGTCGAACGAGCGTTAGCATTAGCCCGCCCTATGAGAAAACCATAATAAGCTAGCATCAAGCTAGGGACTTTGTTTCCCATAGCTAAAAGCTAAAGTTAAACTTAGATAGCTGCCTTTCTGTTTTCTATACTAAAATGTGGTTGTTAATCTATACTTATTAACAATCGATAGCCCAAATTAACGATGTGAGCAAGTAAAACTTCAATTAGCTAGCATGTTATACCTTAGCTCACTAATACTGCAAAAATCCACAATACCTCTTGGTCCAGCTGCAGTTGTTGGATCCATACTTTTAAAAAGCCCGGTCATCTCCATCCATGGTGCAGGGAATGTGGTGGACTTGTAAAGGCACAAACTTCCAAGATGCAAATGTTTAGCTAGTTAGGTTCTTAACATACAGAAGGAAAAAAAAAACGGTCACCCAATTTTTTTCTTTTTTTGGCGCATTTTGATTTGGAACGTAACATATGATAAAATTGGGGGTAACTTACATGTTTGAACATTTTAAACCCGATAATATTCGCCAATTTTTTGAGTAATGACTCAAAAGCCTATATATTATTAAAATATGTATTAGTGCAAAAGGTCAGTCCCACAAGTTTATTTTAGATGTTTAAAAAAACAAAATTTAATTTTGTGAAACTACCCTGCGCTGTTGGTAATGTACTGATCACACATCAGGATTCATAAGCATTGCTGACAATAAAAAAATGACTAAATATGACTTCTGTTTGTTTTATTTTTTTTAATGAGTTTTATAAGAGAAAATTTATGCAATTGTCAATTAGTGCTGTCATTTGATGATTTTTTGTGTGATTAATTAATTGTGAACAGTAATAATTTATCTAATGAATTAATTTTAATCTGAATACTTTTAACCTATAATTGCAGTAAAAATCCTCATCTTTAGATTATTTTTTTTTAAGTTTGTGGATAATAAAATATCACATTAAAGCTAAAAAGATAGCTTTATTATTTATTTTTATTTTTGTATTATTTTAAAACACTTTCCAACATTTAATTTGAAATCATGGAGGGGTAATTTTCTTTCCAATTTTGAACAAATGACAAATTAAAAAGACCACAGAAAAACATCAGGTCCAGAATGCTCTAATTTACCACATCAAAAACAATAGGAACACTTTCCTGAGAAATCAAAAAAAATATTAAACACAAAATTCTTATTCCGTAATAAAAATGTGATACTCCTTATTCCATAGTTTATCTCAACAGCAAGACAGAAGAAAGTACGTGAGAGTGATTTTATAGTTTCCTTTAACCACCATGTGTTTAAGTCAAGGCCCGGGGCAAATCCAGCCTCCGGGTAATTATATCCGGCCTCATGCTGATCTATTCCGAAATAATTTTCCTGCCTTTTTTTTTGTTAAGTTTATGGTTTAAAATTTCAAACGTTTTGTTTTAATGGGTTTTAATAAATGCTATGGTTATGAGCGAGATAAAATGCTTCTCCAGGTGTGCAATAAAAGGGAATAACCGTCCAACGCAAAATGAGTTTAAAGTGATTAAAAAATAACCTCAGAATGTCTGTAATTAATATTCATGCTTAACACAATAATTTCAGGCCCTAGTCACAATTGCTTTATTTGCTTGAAACAGAAATTATTATTTAGAAAATACAGTTGTGTACCATGATGTTACGGTTAACTATTGAGATTCTAGTTTTAAGTGTGTTTTCACTCATATAGGTAATAAAATCTTATTAACAAGCTTTATTTCTTATTGAGATAAATAGTGCAGAAACTCTTAAATGAGGGAAATTATCTGGCACAAAACTACTAAGTGAGAAAAATAATCTTACCATTAAAAAATAAGCATCTATATGCTTGTTTTAAGATATTTAATCTCACTTAGATTTCACTTTTTGCAGTGCACCCACTCTTGTTCTCTTCCCCTTCCATCTTCCACCCGTATTATCGGACTCTGAATACAGCTTTGAGTCTTAGACGCAGCGTGGATTGAAGGTTTTTTTTTTTTGCAAGTTTTCCATCTTCTGCGGAGTCGCAGAGATCCCCGTTTCTGATAGAGACGCGAGCTTGATCTCAACTGACACTAAAGACCTTAAAGTGTCGCTCTGGATTTCACACCAGAGCCGGACAAATGTGGGGAGCGGGAGCTGAAGAAGAGAGGGGGCAGAGGTTGCAGACGTGGAGAGAGCCGGGAGGACTGCAGGCATGAGGCGGGGTTTCTAAATGCAGATGAAGATAAAAGTCAGTCTCCGTAAAGCCGGGGTGTCAAACTCAATCGCACAAGGGGCCAAAATCCAAAACACACCTTCGGTCGCGGGCCGAACTAGATAAACATTAATTAAACTCTCTAAAACTACATTTTTAAAACTTTAAAAACTTTTTAAAATAATTATGAACTAGATATATAGCATAACCTGCAATTATGCTAGCGTGAATGCTATAAGCTAAATGTGGGCGCTAAAGATGCTAGTGCTGATAGCTAAAGATACTGAAATGAATAGCTAAAAACTCTGAAGCTAAAAGCCAGAAAAAATATGAGCTAAATGCGAAATTAGCCTACAAAACTAACAAAAAAGACTTAGGCTAGCCAAAACAGCTAGCATGTAGCTGAAATATTAGCTAAACTCCAAAAAAAGCTAAAAAAAAAAGAAAAGCCTAAATTAGCCAAAACCTGTAGCTGAAAACTCCAAAACAGCCTAAAAAGCTTAAAAAGAAAAAACCTAAATTTGCCAGAAAACCTAGCGTGTAAATATTAGCTTAACTCCAAAATAGCCTAAAAAAATTAAAAATAAAAGCTTAAATTAGCCAAAACGGCTAGCGTGTAGCTCAAATATTAGCTAAACTCCAAAATAGCTTAAAAGAAAATCTTAGTAAATGCCAAAATAGTCCAAATAGCTAAGAGAAAATCAGTTTTAAAACTTTAAAATCAATTTTTTTTACCTAATTATAAAAAGGCAAGAATATTACTCCAATTAATCAACTTAAACCTGCATACAACTCCATAAAAATATATTTCATCAAAATTACACAAGTTAGAAATAAGTGCAAAACAACATCCAGCCCTCAATAACAATAAAAAAAAAACGCGATCTGGAGGGCCGGATATGATTATTCGGATCCGGCCCCCGGGCCTTGACTTTGACACACGTGCCATAAAAAGTTTAAGGGTTTTAAACTGCAACTTAAAGGCGTTCACAGCCTCACGAGCAGCAGCTAACGTCTCCATCTGCTGCACTAATTGATAACGAATCGCTTCTTCGACCTAATTAGGTAAAAACATTTACAGCGTTTGCCGGTCTCCTTTCAGACGTTCAGATCAAAGCTTCTCGTCTTTGTGATCACACATTTGCGAGGAGGGCAGCGTCGTTTCAGCTGACAGCGCCGGTGCGTAGCTATGGGAAAAGCATGTGGCCACAAGTCGTCCCTATTTTCAGATGGTCTCACACCCACCCTCCAGACACCCGTGTGACCCTCGGTGCACCCTCCTATAGGAGCTTAAGGTCCGACTCCGTCTGCAAACTTTTTAAAACGATGCACAATCCCACAAAAAAAAAAAAAAAAAAAAATGAGTGTTTCCTTCTGGTTGTAACTCTGCCCCCACCATACAACCTTTCTGGGTTGCAGCTGATGCCCTCCCCTCCTATAGGGCTGGACACACAGGGTTGGAGGACTCCATTGTCTCCTTCATCTCCAAACCAAAGACTACGCGCTAAAAAGTAATTATTCCCCCTCCTCTCTTCTCCACTCTATCCCGTTTTGTAGTCTCCCCCAGCTGCTGCCCTCAAGGCTCTAATTTGGGTCACAGGCGGCAGAATGGCATTTCAATACTCAGGAAACAAACACACGAGCGGCTCTCTGGAGAAATGGAGCTGCAACTCCATAAAGTTTGAAGCGTTCGTCCTCCCTTCTTCTAGATTCTAACTACATCTGTCCGTGAGATTTACAGCCCGCTGGGAGTGCAGAGGAGCAGCGGCGCGATACATTTAACAGCAAGAAGGCAAATGAGGAGCCAATCAGCACCAGAGGTGATAAAACAAGCAAGTAGCTGGTCATTCTGGAAGTACAAATATCATCAAAAGAGTGCAAAGATGACCTGAAAAAACTACAAAATGTTGGCCCCTGTGCTCATTCAGATCCATCTCTGGAGAAACTTTAAAATAAAAAAGAAAGAGAAACATATTTTCCTCACCTGTTGGCATTGTTAACCCAATTTAAGCAGAAACTGGACAAAAAAGCCCTTTAAAGAGACACTTCAGAGAGACTTTGCATACTCCAAAAAAGATTTCCAACAAAAAAAAAAAAAAAAAGACATCCTCAGAGTTCCAAAAACCTCTTTGAAATGTTGGGAATGCTTTTCCCCGAGTTGACTTTTCCGTCTCTGCCTTCAGTTTGTCGAGGATCTCCTCTGTCTGTTTCTCATTCTGACTCCTACCTTCCTCTCCTCCATATCCATGCAAGTGTGTGTTTGCATGAGAGAGAGTGTGTCAAAGTGACTGGCCTCTGCTCTCTCCGGCGCCCTCCCTGCAGCGGGTATTCCCCTCCCCCTGACTCCTCCCACTCCACCAGATTACAAGAAACCAGAAGATGCACATTTCTTCTCAAATACTTACATTTTTTTCTACTTTTTCCTTGTTTTCCCCTAAACCGAACACTTTTTTTGGCACTTTGCAGGACGTTATTGTGCGTCTTTGCACGCTCAGCGGGCAGCTCTCCAGAGATCATACACTGACGCACACTTTATCTGAAGGAAAAAGGGGGTTATGGGTGATCAATAGGCCAAGAGCCGACTCAGACAAAAGCTCCTCGTCAAGTGCGAGACGCTGCACTGTTCATTGTGTCGCAGATTAAAGGTCGGCAAACCCAAAAGAAAGAGAAAAGAGGTCACCGATTTTATTCTTTTTGGTTTGTGATCGCTTAAATCTGAGCATAACTTATATGCACGTGTTTCTTAGCTTAGATTTATTGAACTTTGAGTGTTAAAACAGATGCTTGAACACTTTTACAGACTAAATTTAGTGTAATTGCTCGTAAAAACAAAACTGCAAAAACAACATTTAAGCAAAAACTTTGTTTTGATTTGTTGTTTTCCAATTTTATCCTACATTTGCTTTTTTAAACAACTAAACCAACAAAGTACATTTGCACAATGATCAAAAGTGGATTTTTTTAAATGTGAAATTGTTGGATATTTTTGGTAAGATAAGTTTGAAAATTATAAAAAAAAAACTGTTTATCGGTTTAGCTTGAAACTGAAAATATAGAAAGAGAGAAAAACAACAAATAACTAGAAAAGTGTGAATGCTGAAGCTTTTTGCTTAAAGTGGTCACACAATTTACTTTAATTGCTTAAGGGATTTGCTGTAAATACAAAAGCTATTTGCGAAATGTAAAATTTGTGAAGACTGGAAATTTTGTTGAAGAACTATGAAAAAAATCCCTAATACATGCCAATTTTGCAAAAATATTTAGTGTGTTGCTAAAATATGAGCTAAACTCCAAATTAACCAAAAAAAATCTCAGTAGATTTCAAATTAGCCAAAAAAAGGAAGCTCGTTGCTTAAATACTAGCTAAACTCCAAATTAGCCTACAATTCCCAATTAAACTAAATTATTCAAAAAATGTTAGCCTCTTGCTAAAATAGAAGCTAAACTATAAATAAATCTAAAAATTCCCAGGAGATGACAAATTAGCCATAAAAAACGTTAGCATATTGCTAAAATATTCGCTAACCTCCAAATTAGCATAAAAAACCTTAGTAGATGGGAAACTAACTCAAAAAAGCTAACGCATTGTTTAATTACTAGCTAAACTTCAAAATAGCTGAAAATTCCTCAGTAAACTAAATTAGCCAAAAACGTAAATTAGCATCCTGCTAAAATATGAGCTTAACTCCAGCCAGCGTAAAAGATCTCAAATTAGCAACAAGAAAAGCCAGCACATTTTTGAAAATTACTAACTCCACAACTGCCTTAAATTCCTCGCTAAACTAAATTAGTCAAAAAAAATGTTAGCTTGTTGCTAAAATAATTGCTAAACTCTAAATTAGCCTATAACAACCTCAGTAGATAACAATTTAGCCAACAACATTAGCATGTTGCTAAAATATTAGCTAAACTCAATTTCGTTTTTTAAATTACTATAAAAGATAAAAACACAGCTGATGAATACATTTAAAGGCTCAAATTTTTAAAATTTGAAGACTTTTTCCATATTTTGCTTGATATTTAAAAACCGATAAAGTTTATGAATATCAAAAATACAAGAAGTAATGTCCTGAACTGTTTTGATATCAAGACAGATGAAATCACTGAAAGTGTGATTGTGTTTTTATGTAAAAACGTCCAAAATGAGCAGGAGAATCTCAAAAAAAGACACATTTTCTTGTTTGTAACACACGCACAGCAACTCAAATACATATAATTCATGTCTGGTTAGGGTGACACTTGAGCCCATCAAGTCTCATGCTCTAAAGAAAACGTGTCAACAATTTGTGGTCCCATTTTCTGACACCAGCACAGCTCCAGTCCCAGCAGCATGAGGTCCTCTTACCCCCCCTTCTCCCACAAACAAATTGAACAGACCAACTTCTTTCTTTAATGGCTGGAGGGGCCGTTGACCCGTGAAGGCCCCGAAGCTCCAAATCTAAACCCTTCACCTGCACCCCCCCCTCTCCTGCTGACTTCCACCTCTAACGCACACAGCAGCTCTGTAACGAGCACCTTCGGCTCGACGGACCTAAAGTCATCAGTTCAGCCGAGCACGACTTGTTGATGACAATAACTTCCAGCAGGCGTTCTTATCTGATGCCCTCTGCGTGGCCCCGGAGCTTCACCTCATCTTCCTCTGAAAAGGATCCTGCAGTTTGCTAAATTCACACACTCACTCCAGTAAAACGTGAAAATTAAAAATGGTATTTCTGATTATATCTTTATTTAAATCCTTGTGAATCAGGAGCAGACGGATAAATGGTTTTTAAATAAGAGCGTATTTATGACATATTCCCATTTTGTGAAAGTCTCTCACATTCCCTTCATGGATCGAGGAAGCACCGATGGTTTTAGCCAATATGTCCCAGAGGTCACCATGACAACAGCAAGGCAGTCATTTCCACGGGTGAGACAACAAGAAGAAGACAGGACAGAAAAAAGGAGAGAAATGTCTCTGTCAATAAAGCGCTTCAGAACATCCAGGCGAGGGTTCAGCCACCATTTGTGCCGTAAACGGTGCTTTAACGGCTGTTATTGCAGCGGTGTGTGTGTGTGTGTGTGAGTCTGTGTGTATTTGTGTGTGATGTTGGGTCCATCTCCAGCTCAAGCAATCCAACTGCTTTTTCATTTTCTCAGCTGTCTGCCGTTGAAATGGAGGAGTCTGTTTCTGTGGGAACACCCCAAACTCGACTGGGAGAAGAGAAAGAGATGAATTGAGTGATGCTGGGGGGTCTTGCATGTACAGTTTCCCCCTCCCTCAAAGTCTTCTCTCACATTTCAGGCTTTAGATTCTCTTTATTTTTAACTTTGATTAAAATAAAGTCTTCCTTCTCTGCGCTATTTCCAATCCGACTTTACCTTCTGGTTCAGTGTGACTGTTGTCCTAAGAATAAAAAACACTGAGGTTGATAGCTGAAAATGCTGAAGCTGATGGCTGAAACCACTGAAGTTGATAACTAAAATTTGGCTGAAGCTAATAGCTGAAAACTCTGAAGCTAATAGCTGAAAACGCTGAAGCTGATAGCTAAAACCAATGAAGTTGACAGCTGAAAATGCTGAAGCTGATAGTTGAAAACACTGAAGTTGACACCTGAAACCACTGAGGTTGATAACAAAAAATTGGCTGAAGCTAATAGCTGAAAATTCTGAAGCTAATAGTTGAAAAGGCTGAAGCTGATAGCTAGCTAAAATATTAGCTAAATGCCAAGTTAGCCTATAAAACAAACAAACATAAAAAAACTTAGATTAGCCAAAACAGCAAGCGTAAAGCTGAAAAAACATAGCTAAACTCCAAGATAGCCTAAATAACAAAAAAAGCTTAATCACCCAAAACAGCTAGCATGAAGCTGAAATATGAGCTTAACTTTAAAAAAAAGACCTAAAAAACTACAAATAAGCCCAAATAACTTTCAATATTTTACTATCGATAAAAATATATTTTGTCAAAACTTAGAAACAAGTGCAAGACAACATCGAGCCATTAATAACAATGAAATAAAATGATCTGGAGGGCCGTATAGAATTACCCGGAGGGCCGGATCCGGCCCCCGGGCCTTGACTTTAAGGGTTTTAAACTGCAAATTAAAGACGTTCACAGCCTATATACGTCTATATACGTCTGTGGACATAACTTAACGGTAAAGTTAGCAAAATATTCTACAAACGTTACCTTTTAAGCTTAACTTTAACCCATAGCTTATATAAGGTTGATGCATGTTAGTTTGCCAAGTAGAAAAAAAGGGATACATTTTTAGAAACTTTAAAAAAAACTAAAATAGAAGAGAACTGGTAAGTCTGAAACTTAAATAAACTTTTCTGTCATATACTCTTTTTTCCCCTTCTGCTCCAGATTTATGAGAATTCCAGATTCCTGGACGGTGTTTCCTCCTGGAGCAGCAATTTACTCGCAATGCCAGAACAAGTCCAGGAATTTCACAATTTCAAAGGAAAAAAATCTAACAGAAGCAACATTTGGAGATATTTGAAATCCCCTCAAATGGTTAAAGTTGCATTCCGAGAAGAGGGGCACTGTGGCTATTGCAGATTTTAACGTGACATAATTGAAGGTAAACTTCATTTCAGAGCATGTGCACCCAATCTGTGCGCACATGCACATCTATTGTGAATCTATTGTGCACCAAGCGACGGAAACCGGTAGGAAGCTGTGTTTGGCTTTAGATTAAAATCCAGCAGAGAAGTCCAGCTGCAGGGAAAAAACAAACGGACTTTTCTTACATAAAACGATTCATAATAAACAGAGAAAACGTTATTTAAGAGAGTTTGTTCAACAATTTAAAGCAACATCTTTCATTTCTTTGCTGTCAAAAACTCAGGTCTCAAGCACAAATAAGTTTCGAGTCCTTGTCCCTCGGAAACTGGGTGCTCCAGTTAGGACTCTTCAAATGAGGACACACCACAAAGGACAGCACAAATAGAAGTGCGCTCTCACAGCACAAACTGCAGACCATAGAAAGAGTGGCTTGATGAAAATCCGACTATATTTGAGGTGCAAAGAGGACAAAAAGGAAACGGTGTTTTGAAAACAGGATGCAGCTGTCAAATCCCATGAAAAATAATGAAAAATCATCAATAGGTCAACATCAGAAATGGGTTGGAGGAGCATCTCGACAGCTTTTTTTTTGTTAAAATAATATTAATAAAAAAGCTCACCTCAGAGAGACCGGTCCCATCATCAGCCTTTCCTCAAAAGTTCCCATCTCATCACGCCTCCACAGGTTAGATCCATGTCCGAGCGTAGAAAAAGTTCAGGGTACGACTAGATCCACACCTCTACGGGATGAGGTCAGCGCAGACGAGGAGAGGCGCTGAGAGGAGGCAGGAGAGGGACAGATGGAACCAAAATGCAACGGAACTGACTGCCCACTGAAATGAGAGGGAGGGGGAGCTCTGCACATCCAAGTAGCCCACTTCCTGACCAATTACTTCTGGAAGACTGCTCTCTCTCTCTCTCTCTCTCTCTCTTCTTTAGCTGCTCCTCACTTGGCAGTGTGGGAGCGTCACCGGAGCTGGAGGGCTGCCAGCGCCTCAGGCGACACGAGTGACATCGGAGCTGTCACAGAAACTGTGAGGTCACACCTAGACGAGGGAGAGAAGCTTCAACGGGAAGTGACTAAAAAACTAAAAGCGAAAGAGTGATTTTGTTCCTGAAAGTGCGGCCTGCTGTGACCTTTTCAGAGCACAAATATCAAGTGATCATTGTGTATGCGCAGGTTGTTCGGCCATTGTTCTGCATCCTAGCGGAGCAGGATGGAGGAAAGTCCCGTCCACTGGAGCCAGTGGCTGTTGTTCCTGCTTCACGGCAGCAAAGCTTCCTGGGATTGATAAGGCAGCTCCTGGCCCTGTCAGCACGCACACGCTTTCTTCTCCCTGGCCGAGTTTTCCCCAATCCCAGGAAAAACAAAAAACTGCGAGCGGGTCCCAGATGGTGTCAAACGCTGATCTGTGATTGAAAACACGTTTAATTCTGATGACGTCAGCAAAAAACAGAACGTTTTCCCTTTCAAGGTAATTTTTCTTTATCCTTTGACCACCTGCTCAACCAAACGGTGGGAAACATTTAGAAAAAAAGGCTAAAAATATTGATTGTGTGTTTTACCCCCCAAAGTACGGAGCCCCTAAAGGGACATAAAAAAAAAAATTAAAGCAACATATATATATATATATATATATTTTTTTTTAATTGAAATATATATATTAAAAAAAAAGAATTCTGATTAGAAACGGGTGCGCACCAGATTGTAACTTGTCTGCATCAATTAGTAACCAGAACACTTCTTTATTCAATTTTTAGAGGAAAAAACAAAACAGTTATTATCTGGTGTGCACCAGTTACTAACCAGTACTTTTTTGGGGTAAAATTTAAAGTAGTAAAAAAAAAATTACAATAAATTCTGGATAGTAACTGCTGCGCACCAGATAGTAGCTGGTGTGCAACAGTTACTAACCAGGATTTTTTTAAGTAATTTATTTGTTAATTTTTAGGAGAAAAAAAATCCTGTTAGTTACCAGAACTTTTTTTTTTTTTTTACTTTTATGTCCCATTAGGGGCTCCGTACCAAGGCAGTAAGCGGCAAAAATAAATGCCTTTTTATGGTGTTTTTTTTTTTTTTTTTTTTTTTGGCATGTTAAGTCGACCAAGTAGAAAATATTATCCTTAAAGTCATGATACATCTGTGTAACAAAGCTGGCTCTGAAAAACAGAAATAGAGACAGATAACGGCTAAATTTAAGTTTGTTTCCATGGAAAGTTTACTTTGCTGGATTAGGTGACCCACTCGATTATCTTGATCTGTTCCAGAAGTATTCTTAGTGGTCTTCTAATCATGACTGTACGGCTTTTAGCTAAAATAAAAAAAAAAAACCTTTATCATTTTCTAGGACATAGTTTCTGCAGAGTGGCTGTAGTTCATTAGAAATTCGCCTGAGTTGTGAGCAGAATAGTTAGAGTGGAGTAAGCCTGCTCTCATTTCCCATCATCCATCACAACCCCTCATGTGGATGCATCAGAATGCAAAGGAGGAGGGAGCTTATGGCTTGCCGTAGTAGCTTCTACGTCACAAATACGAGGATTTCCCAACGGCATTTCTGTGTCTGCTCCTGATTCAGAACTATTTGAACAAAGAAATACTCAGAAATGCAATAACTGTATTAATATATGTCATCCATAATGAAAAAACATTATAAACACTAATTGAAGTTGGTCTTTTATTTCTTTAAATTGAACTTTAAAAAAAGTCCCTGTTGAGGACATTTTTTGAGAAATGAAAGTAGATGTAGATCTACCATTGTTATTATCCGCATCAGCTCTGGGGTTCTGTTTTCTATTCTCATTTACTTCCCCTCTCTTCTATTCTTCATTATTTATTAAATGTAGCTCTCTGTACTTCTGTTTGGTGCAGTGTGATTCACGTGTTGTTCCTCTTTCCCATTCTCCTCCGGAGGAGGGGGGGGTCAGGAGAGATCTCAGATTCCAGGTGGAGCGTCTGTGCTCCTGTTCTTGGTCGTGGACCTCACCTCCGGCTCGTTGTGGCTGTGGACCTCGTTAGACAAGCTAATTCATCTTTAATAGTCCTGGTAAATGGAATGTCCGTCCTGGGAGAGGATCCCTCCTTCCCTAAGTTGTTTTTTCTTTTTATCCTGGAATCAGGTTTTTTCCTTACTGGGAAGGAGAGTCTAAGGACAGGGATAACCAATTTTATTTAGTCTGTTTATTTTTTTAGCTATTTATTTTATGACCGACCTACTGCTTCTGGACAATTACCGGAATGAATCCTAATGAGGCCATTTTTTTTGTGTGATATTGGACTATGTAGATAAAATTGAATTAAATTCTAAAACTGCTTCAAGTGATCTTTTAATTATGATTATGCAACTATTTGAATAAAGAAATACTCAGAAATGTACGTTTAAGCTAAATTTTCTGAATATAAGTTGACCAAAGTCACTCATTGGAGTATATCTTTTTATTTTTTTCAAATTTAAATGTATAGATTTTTACACCCCCCCAAAAAAAAAAAAAAGTCCCTGTTGAGGACATTTAAAAAAAAACATGAATGTAGATGTCCAGCTCAGATTACAGCACTCACAGCACTTTAATAACATTAAATTACCAGTAGTTTTCATACATACATTTGTGCATTTGACCCGTTAGCATTGACACAGCCACACTCGAAAACCATCCATATTCTTAAACATTTCACAGAGCCTGACTCAGTGTGAAGTATTGTTTGTGCCGTCCTGCCTGCATTACTGAGCGTTTCTACCTTCTGGTTCTGACCCAGCTTTATCTCTGATTTCCTGCCGCCTGCCCTGACCCTTGCCTGGATCTTGACTACTCTCATCTTGGATGATCTCATACTCGTCACTGACCTCTACCTGTCTGAACCTGAATTAACCAATAACTAATCAACCCTTTGTACATGGCACCAGCTGTCTGCCCGTTTGTGACATCCACTAAGCGATCCAGTACGGTATTTTGAGCGTTTCCATTTTATAGATCCATTAATCAGTACTGAACCATACCTCTTGAGGGCCCCCATCGGTTGTAGGTCCATCGAAAAGTGGTATAGGATGGTTGGGGTGGAGTAGGCACCGTTTGATTGGCAGAAAGGGGTGACAACATTAGAAAGCGCTAATAAAGCGCTAATTTATGCTAGCGGTTTTCGTCTTAGCTGTCCGCAATCTTCTTTCAAATATCCTTAAATTAATGAGCATTTTTGTGTTTATTAGAACTCCTTCATCAAGCTGAAGTGAATCTCAAAAGTTTCTCTAGTCCAACTTTTGCTACAAACAGTCTAAATAAATATTGGTCAATCCAAAAAGAATAAAAACAACAAAAAACAATTAAAAGTATTTGCTTGACACATAAAGATTGGAAACTTGGAACGCTAATAGCCAGTAAAGATCCAGAGGATCATCGACTGTTGACAGATGTTTTTCTCCGGCAGGAATAAAGATGCAGAAACAACAGGAAGGACCCCCACCCCTGCCTCCCATTTCCCTCTTATCGTCAGAGGCCTGTTTACAAATGAGAGTGAAACAGGATGTGACATCATGATGAAGGTGAATCATACTCGTGTGATGGCTGTGTCACACCAGCATCATCAGAAATGCTGCTGCCCATCAAAGGAAATGTTGAAATTCCTCAGATATGAGGAGGAAACTGATTTACAGTGATTCAGTACGATTATCAGCACGTAAAAACTCAAACTCTCAGCAATCTTAGTACCAAAACTTTCAGGACATACCTGATTGTACTTTTGGTATTTATAAACTTCATAGTTTTTTTTTAAAATATTGAGTAAAATATGCCCCATTAGAAATGAATGAGAAAGTCTTCAAATTCAAAATTTTTAAGTAGATTAGCAACAAGCCTTTAAATATTTTCATGGGCAATGGTTTAATCTTTTGTAGTGATTTAAAAAAAAAAAATTGTCATTAATCCGTTATATTTAGCTAATTTGGCATCTGCTGAAGTTTTTTTTTTTATGCTAATTTAGAGTTTAGCAAATATTTTAGCAACAGGCTGACATTTTTGACTAAGTTAGAAGAATTTTAAGCTTCTTTGAAGTTTAGCTAGTTATTAGGCAACAAGCTAGCTTTTATGGCCAATGTGGCATCAACTGAGGTTTTTGAAGTTCAGCTAATGTTCAGCTAATATTTTAACAACATGCTAACATTTTTGGCTAATTTGTGATCTACTGTTTTTTTTAGGCTAATTTAGAGTTTATCTTCTATTTTAGCAACAGGCTAAGGGTTTTGACTAATTTAGTTTACGAGAGAATGTTTGGCTCTTTTTAAGGTTTAGCTAGTATTTAAGCAACAAGCTAGCTTTTTTGGCCAATTTGGCGTTTTCTAAGGTTTTAATGCTATTTTGGAGTTTTCTAGTATTTTAGCAACATGCTAAGGGTTTTGGCTAATTTGTACCCCACTGAGACTATATAGGGTAATTTAGAGTTTAGCTTTCATTTTAGCAACAGGCTAACGTTTTTGACTAATTTAGTTAAACGAAGAATTTTAAGTTCTTCAAAAGTTTAGCTAGTATTTAAGCATCAAACTACCTTTTTTGGCCAATTTGGCATCAACTCAAGTTTTTAGGCTAATTTCGAGTTTAGCTTCTATTTTAGCAACAGGCTAACATTTTTGACTAATTTAGTTTACTGAATAATTTTAAACGCATTTGGAATTTAGCTAATATTTAAACAACATGCCAATTTTTTTGGCTAATTTTTTATCTACTGGAGGTTTTTTTTAGGCTAATTTGGAGTTTATCTTCTATTTTAACAACAGGCTAACATTTTTGACTAATTTAGTTGACGGAAGAATTTTTGGCTCTTTTAAAGTTTAGCTAATATTTAAGCAACAAGCTAGCCTTTCTGGCTAGTTTGGCATTTACTGAGTTTTTTAATGCTATTTTGGAGTTTTCTAGTATTTTAGCAACATGCTAAGGTTCTTGGCTAATTTTTTTTTATCTACTGGGGTTTTATAAGCTCATTTAGAGGTTAGCTTCTTTTTTAGCAACAGGCTAACGTTTTTTTTTACCAATTTAGCAATTTTACAATACATTTTTCAGAAAATTAGGTCAACTTCAGCACTCGTTCATAGTTCTTTAACAATATTTCCAGTCTTTAAATGTAAAATTCTGCAAATAACTTTTGCATTTTCAGCAATCCTTCGGCAGTTAAAGTAAATTGTGTCACCATTTTTAGCTAAAAACTTCGGCATCTTCAGGGACAACTTTCACACAACTTTTCTAGTTTCCATCTGTATAAAATCTTTGAATCCCAGTTATTTTGGGTTTTACCAAAAGGCAGCATTAAATGGTGACAGGCTCCTTTTGACCTTTCATTTTCCCTTAAATTCATACCCAACTAATACTCTGGCTGTCCCATGCTGCTGAAACCCATGGAAGCTGATCCCTTGCTGGCCCTCTTCTCTCTTTGAGAACCCAAGATTATCAGTCCACACAAAAGGAGCCATGAAAGCTGTCCAACTCAAGCAGGGGCAATTATTTACAGTACCAGAAGAAAACCGCTCCTCTCCCCAAAAACCATCGGAACATCAGCCGCCTGTCTCCCCGTAATGCTTCCCTGTTTCGCTCTTTCCTTCAGCCCCTTTAATTTACTTTTCAGAGCTTTGTCTGCCTCCACTCCTCCTCTATCATAACTCTCCCTATTCAAACCACACCTTCCCCCTCTCCTCGCCGTAATAAAGTAAATTGCAGGTTTTGTTACCAGTAAACCCAAGATTAGGTGTAAGCCCCGAACCGAGGTTTCGCTAATCTTCGGTGAGCCATTCAAAACATGCAAAAAAAAGATCCTCGCTGATCATATTAATCCAACTAATGGCGGAAACTCCAGGCGCAGGCGTAAACAAATAAAAATATTTAAACAGTTCTGGACTTTAAAGACGACCAATAACTCAAACATGACATTTGACAGTGAAGGGGATTAGGGTGTTTATTACTTTCAAAAAGTTACCAAGTCTAATGACAGTTTGAATACTGAGCCAACACGGGCAATTAAGACTTTTGATCCCTTTTAATTTTGGGCAAAACAACATTTTGGCGAAGAGCTTTTTGGCACCCCCTACTGGCAGGAAGTTGTAATTGATGAAAAAGGAAAGATTTCACAAGAAGCTAAATAAAGAAAAAATAAATTGTGCATAGGAAGTAAATAAATCAGGTGATCAAGTGAAAGGTAAAGTAATACAATCTGAGGAAGTTACAGACTTTTCAACCTAAAAGAATTCTCAGATTAAGTTGATATACCAACTAATTTAATAAAACTACTAAAAAAAAAAAGTAAATATCGATTAAACTAAAAAAAAAAAAAAAATGTAGAAAATGTAGAAAAGTCTGAATATGTTTGTGCAACACACACACACACAAAGGATGTGGATTCACAAAGAATTTCTAAACTTACCCGCGCAGATGTTAGTCATATCTAAACTGGACCCAGATGTGGTCAAGAAAAAGACGGCGCCCCATAAACACGGAAGCAGCCACAGACGTCCTGACGCAGCACTTTCTGCACTCTAAAAGGAAGGAAGAGAAGGTCCCGAGGACAGGAGCTGCACAAGAGGCCCAAAACTAGCACGACAGGGATGGATGACTCTGGTTTCTCTGCATTTTGACTGTCAGTAGCTCACATTGAAAACTGACACACGAAGTCGGACCGCAGGAACTGGAGTATTTTTTGTTTTTTCTGTTTTTTCGTCTTGATTAACTGCAGAGATCTCCACCTGTATCACGTTTCACTGAAGTGTGCTGCTAATATAGGCCATGAGTGACTTCAATGACAACACCCAACTGCACACACACACACACACACACCCACATACAAATCCCTAAGGAGCTGTAACAGAACCCAGGATCTGGGACAGCAGGAAGAACACGCACAAAGAGAGGAAAATATGGCCCACAACTGAAACCAGAAGAACAAATATTTACAATGACTTTACACACATTTTATGTTCGGCTGGATTTTATGTTGCTGATCAAAAAGCAAAATTATGTTAAACAACAAAAAAGGGAGTTGATAATTAAGAAAAAAAATAAAATGACCCTAAATGATAAAATTTTTGATAAATCATAAATTTTATATTATGTAAATAACTATACAACTGGAAAGCTTTTTTTAAAATGACCCAAGGAAGCTTCTTCCCTTGAGTGACTCATAAACAGGCAGAATTCAAATCTAGATTTAATTAATTGAATTGTCAATATCAAGTATTAAAACTTTTTTTTTTTGCACAATTTATTTTGTTTCCAAATAGTTTATTTGGGTTGGCCACTCCTTCCATCCATCTTCCAAAACAGCTAAATCCCTTACGGGGTAACATGGTTGCTGGAGCCTATCCCAACCCCTGCCCAACATGAACCACCATCATAGAGCTGCACAATCCCCCCTCGACAAATCAGAGTCATCATTTAACTTATGAAGCATGTTTCTGGACGCTGGGAGGAAGCCGGAATGCCCAGAAAAGTCCCAGCTGGGATTTGAGCCAGAGACTTCTCACTGTGAGGTGAAAGTGTTAACCGCTACACCACAGCCCGACTCAAGTCAGTCACTCCTCAATGATCAAGTTTTTTTTTTTTTTTTTTATAAAAAATAAACCAAAGTGTTGCAGTTTTTATAAATCAGGAGTTCTAGTAATATGTAATGATTTTCCGATCCACTCGCTCTCTAAAGTGATCAGTTTCATTATGATCGGATACTTTTCGTGTGAGTCCGGTTACTTTCCTCACATTCCTGGCAGTAGTCGACTTTCAGACTCCCAAAAACTCAATTTGTGAGCTTGAGTGATTCATGAAGTGATTTATGCTTCAGTTTGTTCTGAAAAACAGAAAAAAACAAAGATGGAGGTTCAAACGTTTTAAATCCAAGTCTTTTTTTTTCTATTTGTGAGTTTCAGACACTAAAAGACATATTATCTGTAAATCATGAATATTTTTTATGTAAAAATCTTCGCAGGTTATTTTTTTTTAATTCAATTCAATTCAATTTTATTTATATAGCCCAAAATCACAAACATTTTGTCTCATTGGGCTTCATTTTACATATAAATTGAATGTAAAATGCTTGAGCACAGATTGTTGTTTAAAGACTTACTCAGATAAAATGTTGTTTTAACATGTGACATTTTTCTGATAATATATAAAGAAAATTAAGCTTAAAATTGCATTTCTGAGTAATTTTTCATCAAATCATCGTAAATCAGGAACAGACGACAAAAATGCAGTTTGAAAAAGAGCTTATTTGTGATGTAGAAAATAAGGAGGGGACTCTGAAACAGAGAGGGGAAGGGGGGCGGGGTCGCTCCTCGCCAACGGACGGATCAAAGGATGATCGGAGTAGGATTTTGAGTTATTTGGTGAATCAGAAGTGGAAAATAAAGTGTCGTTGGCAGAATTTGCTAGAATTTTTCATTTATTTATTTATTTATTAATTATTATTAACAGCTGAGCAAACATACACGGGCTGAGAACCTCTTGCGTTGGACAGATTTTACTGTTGTATTTTATACTAAACTTTATTTATATTGATTCTGTTGTATCGTTTTTCTTTTTTTTTGTTGTTGGACCGGACGGAGAGAATTTTTTAAAACTTTTACTTAAAGATTTTAGTTTAACTGTTAAAATAAACGACCAAAACAACAATAAATTGAAAAATATGATTCTTTTTTTTAATCTATGCTAGTTCATTTACAACGTGAATGAAATAAAAACTGCTTGTGATATAAGTGGAGCTGGTCTTCATGTGGCCTGGATACAAGGGAGTCGACGGAGAACCGGTTGGAGCCGGGAGGAGGCCCGTATTTATAGCCGCGGTCCCTCAACCGGATATGACTTCCAGTTCATTCGGAGCTGTGTACAGGAACTCGTGAACAGCTTTAAATTGCATTTGTTGTCCAGAAGCAATCAAGGGTGCATTTACACCTGGCTTGACAGGTGTGGGACCTCACCTGAACCCTGGAGTGGATTGAACAAACAAAACACGGACAAAAGTCTGAATGTTCAGGGCGTTTCTGCAGACCAAAGAAAGTAAGTATGTGACGCAATGCGTTAAAAAAACAACAAAATCTGATCTGGAGGCGATAAAAAGTGTTGCTTGTTTGGAAGTTTGGCAAACATCACCTGAAGAGAGTTCAGAACAGCAACTTCCTGAAGTACAATCCATTCACATCAAACAGCATCACTTTGTCACACACACACACACTCGTGAACTCCACTCATGCAGACGTAAGAGGCTATTTATACATCACTTCCTTTTATTTACCCAGCTCATTGTTCAGACCACATCTGCTGAGGGCCAAGGGCACAATGGCTGGTGCACATATGCAGCCGACCACACACACACAAGCAGAAGCACAAAGAGGGTGGAGGCAGCCAGACAGGCAGCATTCAGAGACCTCCACAGCTTTTGTCCCGCGTCCGACTGACAGAGCCGAAACACCGATACCACCTGTTACATCCTCGCACTCTCATTCATGCCCGCAGACTGACTGAGTCACACACCCACGAGTGCATTAAATCAAGCAGTGTGTGGGCTCTGCTGGCACAGTCGGACATTTAGATAAGCGGTGGAGATGACAGGTCATTACGTTCATGCTCGCTTTCCCTTTGACGGGGGATTGGTTAGAGAGTTTAAGACAGAAATCTCAGAGGCCAAAATCCAGAACACGCCTTAGATCAAACTGAATAAACATTTATTAAACTCTAAAACTACATTTTTAAACATTAAAACTATAGCATTACCTGTGATAATGATAGAAAGCTTGAGTTTGGCTGCTGAAGATGCTTGTGAAGATGGCTGAAAATGCTGAAATTGATAACTGAAATCACTGAAGCTGAAAACGCTGAAGTTGATTGCCAGCTACTATATTAGCTAAATGCCAAATTAGCCTAAAAAAACAAAACAAAAAAAAAAGAGGTTAGCCTAAACAGCTAGCATGTAGCTGAAATATTAGCTAAACTTCAAAATAGCCTAAAAAACAGAAACAAATAAAATTACCGGAAGTCAAAACACCTAGCGTGTAAATATTAGCCTAACAAAAAAAAAAAAGCCTAAATTAGCCAAAACAGCTAGCATGTAGCTGAAATATTAGCTAAACTCCAAAATAGCCTAAAAACTTTTAGTAAATGCCAAAATATTCCAAAAAGCTAGCTACATTTTAAAACTGTAACCATAACTTTCACTATTTTACTCTGTAAAAATATATTTTGTCAAAATTGTAAAAGTTAAAATTAGAACAAGATAACATGGAGTCATTAATAACATTCAAATAAAATGATGTGGAGGGCCGATGTTCTATAAATCCTTCCTACCCGTCATTTTGTTGTACCTACAACAAAACTACGTTCGTTTAGAAACAGTGAAAAATAATCATTTTTGGAGTGTTTACATTTCAATTTAAAGTAATTCTATTAGTAAGCTTTTTAAAAAATTTTTCCACTTTTGAATGCTTGTGTGGAACTCGATATATTGATATAAAATTTCTTAAGTAAAAATGACTTACTACATGAAGAGACCGTTTTATGTAGAGATTTTCTTCCCAAAGTTAGTGCTTTTTTTTTACTGTTTTTACCTCTTTTTGTCTTGTTGGAGTATAGATGAATTATGTACAGGTTTAGATCCAAATATTTAGAGATGTTACTTAACCTACTATTATACTGTAAACCTTTAAAATGTAATTTAAAAAAACCAACAAAACACAGTTTTTTCATTTATTTCCTTTCAAGCAAACATGTTTTTGAGAAATCTCTCAAAAGCGGCTGTCAGTGTTTTCTGACCAGATTAAATAGTTTGATAGTAAAGAGGAGAGATATTTATCTGTGAGCTTCTAAAAACAAAACTTCACAACTTATTCATGGGAAATTGCCTTTGTATGTTGATTTATTTAAAAAAAAATGACAGTTTATAAATGACCCTTTAAAGCAAAACAGAGTAGATGATCAGTATCTTTGTGTACCAGAGCGGGCGTACAGGAAATCCGTGATTAATTCCAAAATCAAAGCATCCGTCTTATTTCTGCACAACAAAACAAAGCTATAATTGTAATATTATTCACTTTAAGTTCACATGATAACTTCTAGAAGCTTTTAAAATGATTAAAAAATATCACTTAAATACTTTTGAATGTTAAAATTCAAAATATGAGCTAATTTTTAACTTTAAATTTTAATTTTTAACCAAGACACTGCAAAAACACAAAGTTGTTTAGTATTTTTGTCTAGTTTCTAGTGTCAACATCTTGTCGCACTTGATTTAAGACGAAATTAACTTTTCATTAAGCTAAAAATGACATGTTTTAAAACGATAAATGAGTCGTTTGATGTTGAAAATATCCTGTTTTAAGATATTTTTAACTAATTTTAAGACAAATAGTCTTGAGACTGGTTGTTTTTAACCTTAAATAATATCTTTAAGCAAAAGTTTTTTATCGCCGAAGGTTAGCTAAAGGATTTTAGTGAATTTATGTTTCTGTTAAATTGTAAATTGTTTATTGTTTACTGAAGATTTAATGGTCCATTTGCACAGAAATAAATTATGAAAAGCTAAAAATATCTTTATTATAGTTAAAACATGAAACTATTCGGTGTACAATTGCAACTTCATGACAAAAATCACAAGTTTGTGTTCTAAGATCCTCAAATATGAGCTAACCATGTGTGAAAAACATCATGAAATGAAACCGTGAAAGCTTCAGTTTTTGACAGCGGAAAACAGAAAACATTTGAAAAGATTTCAAACATATTCCAAGTGACAAGTGGAGACAGCCAAAGCCGGCAGCCCAAAAAGATAATAAGGCTCATTTAACACCCAAACGTCCAGCGGCGTCCACTAATCCTCTGATTATCTGGTCGCCCTCGCCGCTAAACCGCAGCATTCAGAGCGAGCCGGACCCCTGCCCCTCTCCAGACGGGGGCTGCCCGACCCACCGCTGCTCCATGAGAAAACAAAGATCCACGCCGGACCTGCAGGGGGGAGGCGGGTGAGGGTGCCGGAGTGCAGAGCGGAGCGGAGAAAGGGCGGAAAGTGAGAGGGACAGCTACTGAAGGGGAAAAAAGAAGAAGGGGGTCACTTCTTCTGTTCATGAGATTTATTACTTTTCTTTTCTTTTATAGAGTCACTTCCCAAACATTAGGAAAGAGTCAAATCATTAGCAAATCTTTTTAAATTTTTAAAATTCTCTTACTTATAAATGTAGTTGAGCAAGTCAAGGCCCGAGGCCCTCTGGGTAATCATATCCAGCCCTCCAATTGATTTTATTTTATTGTTATTAGTGGTCTGATGTTATTTTTGAACTAATTTCTAACTTGTATAATTTTGACCAAATATATTTTTATGAAGAGTAAAATATTTAAGAGTTATATAAGGTTTAAGTTGATTTATTCTGGAATAATATTCCTGCTTTATTATTATTCATAATTAAGTAAAAAAGTTACGGATTTAACATTGTAAGAATTGGCTTTCTGCTAGCTTTTTGGAATATTAGATTTTTTTAGGATATTTCAGCTACATGCTAGCTGTTCTGGCTAATTAATGCTTTTCTTTTAAAGTTTTTTTAGGCTGTTTTGGAGGCTAATATTTACAAGGTAGCTGTTTTGACTAATTTAGGCTTGTTTTTAATTTTTTAGGCTAATTTGGGATTTAGCTAATATTTTAGCTGGCTATCAGCTTCAGCTTCAGTGATTTCAGCTATCAGCTTCAGTGTTTTCAGCTATCAGCTTCAGTGATTTCACGTATTAGCTTCAGTATTTTCTGCTATCAGCTTCAGTGATTTCAGATATTGGCTTCACCATTTTCAGCTATGAGCTTCAGCGTTTTCAGCTATCAGCTTCAGTGATTTCAGCTAAATATTTCAATGGTTTCAGTTATGGGCTTCAGCATTTTCAGCTATCAGCTTCAGTGATTTCAGCTAAAAGTTTCAGTGTTTTCAGCTATCAGCTTCAGCATTTTCAGCCATCAGCTTCAGTGTTTTCAGCTATCTGCTTCAGTGTTTTTAGCTATCAGCTTCAGTGATTTCAGCTAATAGTTTCTGTGTTTTCAGCTATCAGCTTCAGCATTTTCAGCCATCAGCTTCAGTGTTTTCAGCTATTTGCTTCAGTGTTTTCAGCTATCTGCTTCAGTGTTTTTAGCTATCAGCTTCAGTGATTTCAGCTAATAGTTTCCGTGTTTTCAGCTATCAGCTTTAGCATTTTCAGCTATCAGCTTCAGTGTTTTCAGCTATTTGCTTCAGCGTTTTCAGCTATCAGCTTTAGCATTTTCAGCTATCAGCTTCAGTGTTTTCAGCTATTTGCTTCAGCGTTTTCAGCTATCATTCAGCTTTTCAGCATTTCAGTATTCAGCTTCAGTGATTTCAGCTAAATTTTTTCATCAGCTTACAACATTCACACTAGCATTATCACAGGTAACGCTATATATCTAGTTCATTTTGAGTGTTCAATAAATGTTTATCTTGTTCGTCCAGCGACCCAAGATTTCCCTTTGATTTTTGCCCCCTGTGCGATTGTGTTTGACACCCCTGTTTTAGAGGCAACATCGTGTCAAACAGCATGTCTAGTCATGCTTGAGGGCAATTTTACATGAGGAGGTTAACCTCATAAATCTGACAGCCTTGTTATTATCCTTTTACCACTTTGGATTTTTGCAGACAGAAGCAGAGAACCTCATTTCACAGCCATAATTCATTTCCAAAAATGCTGCTGACTTTCTGTTTTAGTTTCCAAGAAACAAACCGTGTTGATTTTAAAACACAAAAGTCAAAATAAAGATCCTAAAAAAAGGAAGAAAACAAGATTGACACAAAGAGCAACATTTATAGAGAAAATATGATTAATAGTAGTAATGAATGGAAAGCTAATCTTGATGCCATAAGGGACTTAAAGTAAATTCTTTGGCTAACCTCTGTCTCTACTAAGGGAACGACGCTTTTCTCATGTACATTAAAATAAATGGATGCCAGAAATAGAGCAGGGTATTTGAAGAAACTGCAGACATAACAAAGACAGAGAGAGAAACAGCCAGTCGCTCTGATAGGTCCTTGGGGAAGCCCTGGGACCAACACTGGCACGCAGTTGTAATCTGGTAAAGCCCAGATTCTGGGCGTCACTTTATTTTTGAGTTAGAGGGGGATTATAATTTGTTCCAAATTTATATCCCAAATTCCTAATGAATTTTTTACAAAGTCATGCTAAGTACTGTCATGCATGAAAAAATTGTAAAACATTGTATCATAACGCTTATATTGTGTTTTGACCCGAACACAATATAAGGATTAAGGAAGTACAAAGAGCAAAATATGAAATATTTTCTGTCTTCCCAGAAAAAAAAAAACAACCTATTAAGAAAGTTTTTCAACAGCAAAAATAATCTAAGTTAGGAAAACTTATACTCAAACAGAGAAGATAGGATTTTTCTTTGAAGATTTTAATTTGATCTGTTTTTAGAGGCCATTTTTTGCAGTGTAATCACGTTTTTTTTCCTATTAAATAGAAGTAATCTACACTTTAAAAAAATGTTTGCTTTTTGAAATAAACTTTCGCTTGTCATTTGATCCTTTTTAGATGCAAAAAGACAAAAAAAAAAAAACTAAAATAGGGTAGAATTCAGCACAAGTGCTATGGAAAAAAGTTTCGTCTAACTGCAGACTGTGTAGGATCCGTTCTTTGGAGCCCAGGAGAGACATTAAACATAATTATGTTCCATCCAGTGGATTTAGTGACATCTAGAAACAATAAAGGGCCAAAATGACAAGGCAGTGTGGCCATTCATGGAGGCCCATGACATTTCACTGCAGGGTAGACCTTCACAAAGAGCAGACGTTTATATAACTCCTAATTTTTCCACTGAAGGGCATTAAAATGCACACTATGTACTGTACGTTTGCAATCGTTTTGTTCCATCCTGATCTTTTTCTGTGATATTCTAATAGTCTGTTATAACTTAGCATGATGTTAGACTGTGAGCAAGACCTATATTCTCAAGGATGGAGCTTGTAATTAGTTGCAGCATATTTGCACAGCTGATCTTTAAAGTCGAGACTGAAGTAGACACAAGCGCAGAAATTGAAGGCTGCAGGTTCGTGCGTCTCTGCAGAGCAACTTTAAACAACCATAAATTGTCGGATGTGGAGTATATGAATATGTTAGGACAGAGACATTATGTACATGTCAGGGATTTAATGGGATGTCTGAAACTTTTACTAAACCATCAGATTTAATGTAAAAATCAACTTGAACTTTAAACTCTAGAATAAATAAATCATGTAATGACAGCTGCCTACACGTTGGGATCTTCTGTGAGCTGAAGGTAAATCTCAATCTTCTTTTCTGTCTTCCCTGACTTGAAGCCAACACCAATTATAAAAACCAGAATGTGCAGGTTTTTGGGCTGCTGAGCAGAATCTGAAGATTTCTAGCTTGATGTGTTTTGACACATCAAGCGGCACGGTGAGCAGTCTCTCGTTTACCCAAAAAAAAAAAAAGAGGTATGCTGACTTTCCGGCTGCATTTAAGTTCTATTAAAGGGCATAAAGATCAGAAAAAAGAAAACGTGTTAACAAAGAGGACAGTTACACAACTGATATTCAACTAAAAATATGTCTTATGTGTGCTGTCATTCCATATAAATGTGTCTTTGCTGTTAAATCGTAATCTGAGAATTTCAGACTTTTTGAAAAAACAATAAAAGTATTAAGAAACAAGGATTATTTACATTTATTAACTGAAATATCAATTTAAAAAGTAAATTTGATTGCAAAATTGAATTTTACAGGATATAAATTAATGGGTCAAAAAAAAGGCAGAAATAAGAGGTTAGAGTTTTAAAGAATGTAGAAGAAAACTATATTTAGCTGTGATAATGCCACATACTGTATATACACTAGACAAAAATATAAACGCAACGCTTTTGTTTTTGCTCCCATTTTCCATGAGATGGACTTAAAGATCTAAAATTCGTTCCAATTACAAAATATTACTTTTTCTCTCAAATTTTGTTCACAAATCTGTCTAAATGTGTGATAGTGAGCACTTCTGCTTTGCTGAGATAATCCATCCCACCTCACAGGTGTGCCGCATCAAGATGCTGATCTGACATCATGATGAGTGCACAGGTGTGCCTCAGACTGCCCACAGTAAAAGACCACACTGAAACCTGGAAAAATGTTTAAATTAGCTAAAAACAGATAGCATAGTGCTCAAACGTTGGCTAAACTCCAAATTAGCCACAAAAAAAACTTGATAAATGTCGAAATTAGCCTAAAAGCTAGCATAATGTTAATGATTAGCTTAAACCCCTAATCAGCCAAAAAAAATGGAAAAATGTCTAAACTATCCAAAATCAGCTAGCATAATGCTAAAATGTTAGCCAAACTCCAAATTAAACAAAAAATTTGGAAACTTATCTAAATTAGACAAAAATAGTTAGCATAATGCTATAATGTTACGTAAACTGCAAATTAGCTAAAAAACTGTAAACTTTGTCTTTTATCCAGAAAACAGCTAGCACAATGCTAAAATGTTAGCTAAACTCCAAAGTAGTAAAAATACTAGAAACACGTCTAAGTTAGCCAAAAGCAGCTAGCATGTTTTCTAAAATAAAAGCCAAATGAACCTAAAAATCCAGTAAATGCTGAACATTTTAGAGTTTGAATGGTGTCTCCAGCTGAAAAGTTACAACTAAGTTTGGATTTGAGCAATTTTCTCATTCATTTCCCATGTGGCATCTTTTGCTCGATATTTCAACAATTATTACGTTTGTGAATACCAAAAATTAAAGCAGTAAAGTCCTGAATGAGCTGACAGTGTGATTGAGTTTGTATGGGCCAAAAGGACCAGAAGAATCACTTAAGTGTGATTTGCTACAATTTAAAATATTCGTTTCTATGAAAAAATTTTTTTTGTTGAGTAAACCATCAATCTAAGATTTTAATTTGATAAAAATTAAAAAATAAATAAATTCAACAAATTACAGAACTTCTGTTAATTGAGCCAATGTTTCACTTTTTGCTCTAAATAAATATTTAACAGTCAAAACAAAACTTTTCATTTTTTGGTTTATTTTTTACTTTAGTATCCATAGATTGAAAAAAAAATCTGAATCTTTTTGTTCAGAAGTCTGTCACAGCAAAAGAACTTCTAAAAAAAGAAAAAAATTTGTGCAAAGTTGACAGAAATTAGACAAATATACTCGTGCTCATCAGGAAAGACGTTTTTATCCATCAGCTGTTTTGCATCCTGAATAGAATGCACACTCAAGGACACCATCTGGAAATTGAAAAAGGAAGTTGCAGGACGCAGGGAAGAACAATACATTAAATAAAACTATGTTTGGTAATTCAACACAAGAAAATCTGTATCAGCCTGTGGAACTTCTCCCATCTAACTTTGCATACAAAAGGGCAGAGTTTGCATTTCGGTCCTTACCACCTGCCTCGTTTGCATCTTCACGGCAGGTCGACCAAATCACGGATATCACATTCTGTGGATAAAGCAGAGCCGCTCGCCACTGGACACATCAAGATGAAACAGCTTTTCAAGGTGGATACACATTTCCTTTAAGGTCCAAAAAACGAAAAGCTTATTTAGCTAAGAAGTGTCTGCAAGGAAGCAGAAAGTTGAAGTGGCTTGTTAGCACAGCTTACTTCCTTTTTCCTGTTTGACAATACAGACAGGTCATCCAGCTGCTGGAGCCTGGACTTTTTCTTTGTCAACAATTTTTTCCAAAAATATCAAATTTTCACCAAAATGTGCCAAAACTCAAGGCTACTTTCTCACCTTGCACCTGTTCTCCTTGTCTCGTTGACAAGTTCGCACCTCTTGGTCTGCAGGAGTTTTCCTGGCTGCCAGCAGAAGGTTAAAAATTCATGACCCCTCTTCCCAAACATTCCCCTGTCATCTTCCTTCTGAGACCCAAAGCAGGAACAAACAATCTCACCTTTTAACACACAATTAATCACTTCACATCCACATTCAGGGACTAGAATTTCCTAAAATGTCATCATCAAGCTTTAATCTTTTTTAAACCTGCTCTGCTTTTCTTATCCATAATATTCCACATATGTGCCCGGGCTCCCGCGGAGAGCCTCTTCCGCCTGCAGAGCGTTTGAACTCCACGTGCTATCTGGAAATCCTTCAGGCAGAACGAGATAAAAGTGTCGGCGGACATCAGGAAGGCAGGTTATATTATCACAAACGCGCAGCAAGATTCAAATGTAGCAGCTTTTCCTTTGTGCCAACTGACGGAAAGGAAACCTCTTACACTCGGACGCGGCAAAAAACAACAACTTTAAAAAACTTTTCTAGGGAGGGAAACACGATACACCGCGGGAGCAAACGCCTTGACTTCTGAAAGCTGTCCGCTGAAAAACATCAATCAGCGGACACGGAGCGAAGGCTTCTGGACAGGTGCAGCTAATCGTAAATTTAAGCAACGCAGTGCTGCTTTAGCATGCAAAACAAGACATTTTTGTTGAACATTTTTAGGACTACTTCCTATTATTTAAAGCTGCATTTTAAGTGTGAAACGGATTTAAAGTCAAACTTGTGTGTAAAAAAATGTTTTCCGCCTATTAATACTAAAATTCATATCTATTATTGAACATATATATATATCCTGTGTATGTATATATATATATATATATATATACATATATATATATATATACTGTATATTTATATATATAAATATACAGTATACATATATATATAACATATACATATATATATATATATATATATATATATGTGTGTGTGTGTATATATATACATATATGATGTATACTGCATATATATATATATATGCAGTATACATTATATATATACATATATAATGTATACTGCATATATATATATATATATATATATATATATATATATATATATATATATATATATATATATATATATATATATATATAATATATATATATATATATATAATATGCATTTATCCTATACAGTATACACTGTATACAAATATACAGTATACATATTACCATACTTATTTATCATAATATTTATACCACATGCTCTTACTGCCTATTGCACTTCTGGTTAGATGCCAAACTGCATTTCGTTGCCCTGTACATGTACATGTGCAATGACAATAAAGTTGAATCTAATCTAATCTAATCTAATATATATGTATATATATATATATATATATATATATATGCACATTATTTTCCATCCACCACAGTCAGCAATTGGTATAGTATTTTAGGATGAGCAACGTTCCATTGATGGAGCCATGTTTAAAAAAAAAAGTCCCAGGGTAGCATATCACACCAGGGTCATCAGAAATGTACCGGAAGATAGTAAATCTCCAGGGCCAAACTACCGACAGGACATTAGAAGAGACAGGGTCTGACTCGGGTCTAATGTTACATGGCAACACCCAAGAGGATGAGGGTGTGGAGGGGGGGGGTTAGCTTGTCAGATTTCACATTGCATCCTTTAGAGATTTAGCATAGCACCTGTCATTCATGTCAACACACGTGCAAGCAAGACGTAATAATTTTGAGTGTCAATACCTGACTTTGATGCTGACTTGTTAGTTGTAAATGGTTCAGCTTTAAGTTGCAAATTGACTACAGCTAACAAGGCAATAAGATGTTATTTAAAGAGGATTTCTAAGAACATGGTTCCTTTAGTGAGAAGAGGGCACTAATGAAACTGTTCAAACTTGAGGATTTTGGGGGATTTTGAGAGTTGCATGGTTTGTACTTTTTCTTCACAGCGATTTTTTAATGAACAAAATAGTTCAGTTTCACCAAATTCATTGTAATTTTGTCAACACTTGTACCTGTATGTCTGACAGTTCGACCAATGGCACTTGAACACACCATGTAGTCTTTATATTCACCCATTACCACTTTTTTTTTGTGAAATGAAATTGTTGCTAGTTTATTGTAAACAGTTTTTTGTGTCAATTATGTCTGGCATGTTGATATAGACTACAGTCAAATAGGCAGGATCCTAGTAGCGTGATAGTTAACTGATAGAGGGGTCTCTAAGGTCCCCAAAATCACCTGATAACTTCAAACTGCCACCACAGTCACCCCTCTGCTTCCACTGCCACCGGGGACACTTGACAAGGGCTGTTGACATGGGCAAAGGGCGCGGCGATTAATATTCATCAATCTGGCAATTCTGGCCACCATGGGTCCAAACGGGGAGACAGCACTGATGCTTCACCAAACTCATCATGGTGTTTATAGTACCACAGCGACTCAGAGACCTGCGTATTTATGAGTTGAGGTTGATGCTAAGAAGAATACCAAGAAGACAGAACATTGTGCTTTCTTAGACAGCATGTTGTCTAAAAATGTGTAATTTTACGAGATTATAATGTGTAGAATAGTCCACTTTTTATATACCCCCAGGCTACCATAATATGGACACGACATTGACATGATGACTGCCGCAGCCCAACTATCGCCCGATTTTGTAATGACGCAATCGCCGCCTGACTGACATCTGGCTGGCTGCCACTAAGCTATGAAGATTCTACCAATGCCACCCCAATGCGCGGCGGCAATTGTACTTGTGACCTGTTATACAATGTATATTTTGACTAGTGTCCGCGCTGGCTTCTGGTGTGGAGTTAATTTTACGGCAAACTTAATAAAAGGCCTATTGACACTAACTCATATTTGGCTTTGACCAACATTGGAACCCAATGCAAAGTATAGCATAATGTAACCCAGTTAGACGTGGATGGGTTCCTCTCACAGCTCAAAAACACTCCATAGTGACAAATTCTTGACAATATAGAGGAACTGATTATTTGCATGCCAACAGTCCATTACCTAACATGTCGCAGACAGTTTAATCCAAAACTGTTTGCAGAATACTTTTGGGTCTGTCAAGAAGGCAAAGTAACTCATGATATATTGCAAAGAGAATTTTACTAAATATAGTAAAGAAATCAAGAACCATATCCTGCACTGTTTTGTTGAAGCTGATAAATTGGGGTTTCCCAAATACATTTATGAGATAAAATAAGTAAAGTTGTTAGAAGTCAAGGAGCAGGGTTGTGGAGCAGTATGGTTTCCCTGCTAAAGAAGTATAATAGCCAGTTGAAAGTTTACCCCTCAGTTTTGGAAGTAACACTCGTTGCATGATTTTTACGATGTGAAATGTGAGGGTATCAAGTGTGCGGTTCAATGATTGAGAGATGTTAGCTCCTTAGGACCGTAGACAAAGCAAAACAATTCCCTTGGACAAAGTCTCTGTCTACTTGACTGAGAGGAGTTTTTTTAAACCCCGACCACATGTTGGATGTTTTTCTGCTGCAGCTTACATTCCAGTTCTCTCCTGTAGCCCTTCCTGCTCCCTATTGTTTTCTTTTCAAACTACATTTCCTCATAGCCTCTGTGCAGCTCTTAAAAAATCTCAGAGACTGATTGGTTGAATAACTAAGGAGCAAAGCTGCTTCGCGTTCCAAATCTGTTCAGCAAGCACATTACCTTTATGATTACCTCTGATATTCCAAACCAGGTGACGGGAAAACATGGTGGAATTAAATCACACTTTGAGACTGGAGTTGCAGTCTAGACTTTCATTGAATTTCGGAACTCTTATGTAATTAACGTAATTACATTACATTACATTACGTAATCTGAAAAATCTGCTTTTATACAGTACTTAATAGTAGTGAAGTGTAATCTTTGTAGTAGTGAAGCGTTTATGCAATCAATGTAAATCAACGGCATTATGCAACACTTAACATTAGTCATGTGTGCCGTATCAATGCAAAGCTGCCTTTATCCGTATCTGAATCTGTTACCCTACCAGGCATGTTTCGTGCATTCAAGTTAATTGTAGATTTTCGAATGTGCTTTTAGCCTATGTTGTTCTCACTGGACGATCACTTCCCAATACTAGCATATGTGACTACAGTCGGAAGAGGTTTGGAGCAAAATGTGCAAATTTGGCAAATTCTCCTCTCCTTCATGACTGATTTTAAACCGATTCTGTCCCTGATTGGTCAAAGTTCAACTGGTTTAACTTTCAGCGCGGTTTGAATTGCTGCATGTTTTATGCGTAGGTTTGCCTGAAAACTGACTTTAAAACTTGTTAAGCGACAAATGAAGGTGCATACAGACCAGCTGTGGCCACTTTTAATGAAAATGACAAACACACACAGACCAGAATTCCAGGCTTCCGTGTCCGTAACGCCTGTGATCGCTCATTACTAAGCAATTCCTCCCCTCCCCTTACATTTAGCCCTCCATGGAAAAACGGTGTCTTCTATTTTGGACGTCACAACAACTCAATGACATTATCAATAGTCGCCGGTCAGCTGCTAGTGCTTGGAAATACATACCAACATTGGTTTTATAGCTTTAGAAAAGTCATGCTAAAGCCAGAAGTCATTACTTACATTTCATGTGAAGAAATGCGCTTCTCTGACTCCCTCTGCCGCGAGGGTTAGCTCTTTAAAAAACTATTTTGGACGCCTCTACCCCTTCAAATGTCCCTACAATTAGAGGGGTAGTGTCGAGGTTCCACCGTCAGTTACAACCTTAGACCACCAGAGGGAGCCCTCACCAGAGTTCCAACCCTGCCATCTCCTTGCTGCACCTCCCATCAGCCACTGCCACAACTTCCTGTCTGCACAGCTGGCTTCCATCATCATCAGTACCATCTAGCATTGAAACCCACCTCTGCCACTTCTTCAGTGCGAAGTCTTGTTTTTGCCTTGCAGACAGTCTGAGCATTTTCTCCTATTACTTTCCCTGGAATTCAACCCTCGCCTGATTTCCTCGTTATCCTGCCTTGCTCCTAGCTTTTGACCTTAACCTGGTTTTGACTACGCCTCTGCTTTGTTCCATGCCTGTTTTTTTGCCATTAAAATCCACGTTTGCACACGGATCCAACCGCCTCTGCCTCTTCATCACAGGTCGGAAGAAGCTGTAAGGGTAGGTGAAGAATTTGGATTTGGCCCGTCTGGTTGTTGGTTCTATGTAAGAATGGGGTGTTCAGTAATCACGTACTGAAATTTCAACCGGTTGAACATTTTCACGCTGAATCATGTACTTGGATTTGGCAGTAAAGTAACCTCGAAAGTACCAACAGTTATATGATTACAAAGGAGAAACCAATAATCGCGGTTTATGCCTGGTTAGATTAATTTGACACCAAGATGAAAATTTATAGGAACAGAGCTTTAAAAACAAAAAGCCTGGAGCAAGAATTGCAGGATTTGCATCACTTTGACATTTCACTCTGAAGCTCTAGGTGGTGGATGACTGCTCATAAACGGTAAAAATGCAAAGAAGAAGAATTCCCATTCCTGCCGCTTCCTGTGTGTCTGGCGCTGGTCCGATGTGGACACCACCGGCTGAATGCGCATTCATGAAACCGCGTAGAGTGAGTCCTTGAACGCAACACACATCCGGTGTGGATGCAGCATGAAAGCGAGAGTTTTGAACACAGAAGTCCAAAATATATGCACTCTTCTAAAAAGATTTTTCATTAGAAGCAGTTGCTCAAACGCACATTTCCGAGTAGTGCTTCCAAAAAGGATTATTTTAAAAAGTCGACTAATCACTGATTATTTTTTCTGATCGGTCGACTAATCGGGTCATGCTTAAACTGCATGTAATTTTTAAACTAACTAAAAACTAGATGTATAGCATTACATACATAATGCTAGTTTGAATGCTGTAAGCTGAATTAGGACACTGAAGATGCTAGAGCTGATAGCTGAAGATAGTGAAACTGATTGCTAAAAATGCTGAAGTTGACTGCTGAAAATACTGACGCTAATTGCTAGCTAAAATATTATTAGTTAAATGAAAATTAGCCTAAAAAACTGAAAAAAGCCTAAGTTAGCCAAAACAGCTAGCACACAGCTGAAACATTAGCTAAATTCCAAAATAGCTTAAAAAGCAAAAAGCCTAAATTAGCCAAAATAGCTAACATGTAGCTTAAATATTATCTAAACTCCAAATTAACCTAAAAAACTGAATAAATCCTAAGTTGGCGAAAATAGCTAACTTGCAGCTGAAATATTAACTGAACTCCAAAATAGCCTAAAAAACCTTAATGAATGCCAAAATAGTCCAAAAAACTAGTAGAATACCATCATAACTTTCAACTTTAATAAGCTCCACAAAACATAAAGTAACAACTAATCGACTGTTAAATTAGTCATCGATTAGTCGACTAATCGTGGCAGCCCTTTTTCCGAGCCTATTATTATTTTTGTTTGTAAAATTGATCAGCATGGACTTGTAGAGTATTGAAGGATTAAATAACTCTCATACACTTCTACCAATTCTCTTTTTATTGGTTGTTTGTGTATTCTGTACATTTTTGTAAATCATGGAAATAACAAATTAAACCAATACACCACTAAACCTAGTGAAGACATTAGCTTAGAATTACGTCAATTTTTTGTTATCCATTTGTGGTGGTGATACTGTTGTGTAAAGAGCACATGTTACTTTCCTGTCACTGGCCAAAGCTCTAATGTTAGAGAAAAACAGAATATCTTGCAGATGTCTTTTTGAGGCCAAAGCACCTCGCTAAATGTGCCAAAGAGAATAGATAAAGTGTCAAGTATCCTAAAAAATCCTGAACGTGTCTACAGTGGCTTCAGTGTTTATGGATGTCTGTGTAACTGTGGTTTTAGCATTCTCATCAAAGTCTTGGCAACTAAAAGAAGAAAAACAAACTGTCCAGACATGACTCTAGTTCAGCATCACAGTTGGGCTGGTCAATCACTGAGGAACTCATTTGCATTTTGTTTGGCACTTGTTAACAGTTATTACAGAAATGATTCAGCGTGAAACTCACCTGCCTGTGCCAAAACACAGAGCAGTATCTCTGCTTTCATCCATCTGCTGCTCTTACATAATCAGCCTGAAGCCTGTCCAGACTGAAAGTACGACTTTGACAGAAAGAAAAATCTCACCGCGGAGTCTAGAAGGCAGCATCAATTTGAGATAGACAGTTTTCTGTCATGATGTTCCAGTTATGTAAGAACTTCAGTTTATGATATAAGTGTCTGCAGCCTCCGCCTGCACTAACCTTTCCATTATCTTATCAGCGTTCATCTGCCAGCTTTCTCTTTGTGGTCCTGGGCCGTACCTGCCCTGCACACCTGTTTCTGGGATCAGATAACACGAGAATCATTCTTTCTTCGCCTCCTGCAAGCAGTACATTTTCCAAAAAAATCAAGATAACTGCTGGTAATTACAGTGCTTTAAATTATAGTTTCTCTTTCTTTAGACTAACATTTATTCATTTTTCTGACAAAAAAGATCCTTTTAAGTATTGTGATTTCTTGCTCAAGGGGAATTTTTACTTTAAAAAATCTTTTGATCACTTTTTGACCTCATTTTGTACTTCAGAACGAAGAATTTGTAAAAAAAGAAAATAAATCTTCATTGATAAAATGTTCAAGTTCCTGTTTGGCATCTATGTTTCAAGAACAAATCTAAACAGAAGGATTATTTTATATAAAGTAAATGAATTCGTCAAAATCATAAAATAATTAATATATATTAACATTTTAAAAAACACATATTTTTAAATACTTCTAAGAATATATTCATGACTTATGGGTAAAACTTGATGGTAGTGCACTGGTTTGTCTTCAGTGATGTCCTCTATAGTTTGTGTTTATTCATTATTGTTGAACGAGAAAATTAGCAATTTCTGTGGTGGTTTTATATATATATATAAAACCACCACAGAAATTGCTAATTTTCTCGTTTTTGTTTTGGCCATTTTGTGGTGCTACACCTGATTGTAGTTTACAAAAATAAGTGCTTTTCATTAGTCAGTAAGTGCAAAAGTCTACTGTTCCATTTTTTTTCTTGATTGATCTTGATAAATTTAAATTTCTTTTAAAATGTACTTTTAAAACTCAAATGTTACATTTTATTTATTTCCTATTTGTCTCCCCATCTATGTCCTTCAAGTCCTCCATGACAATTTTTGTAACAAAAAAGCCCAAAACGTTCCCAATAGTGTTTTAATTATATTAATAAAGTTTTTTTTTATCCAAAATCCCAAAACCTAAATATCTTAAAAAGATATTTGTCATGTTGATCTGAAGCCTCTGTTTCCAAAATCTCCTCTGAGGGGGCGTGGCTTATGGATACCCCCTCTTTGATTATGATAGCTCTGTCTTGCTAGCCTAAATCTTCACCGCTGCTACTTAAAAACCTCCATCAATATGGGTAATGTCCAGCCGTATGGTTCTGATGTCAGGGCGGATGAGGAAGTGAAGATCTTCATGAACAGAACTTCCTCCAAAATCCTGATTCTTTCTCCTTCCAGATCACCAAAGACTCTTTGAGCTCATTCTCCAATGTTTCTTGACGTTGTTATGATCAATACATTCAATCCATTGGTTTCTCAGAGCAGAAAATATTAAAAGCTAACATCCAAATGCTCTTTCATTGATTTACAATCCTTTCCAACTGCGGTCAAATGAGCCGCCGTTCACATTTCCGTGGTCACATCAAGAAGCTCCGTGGGGATTTTCCAGTGTTCTCAGCCCTGCTACCGTAAGTATTGAATGAAACTCGCACAAAAAATCCAGAAACGGCTGATTTGACCACAGAAATGTGAACGGCGGCTCATTTGACTGCAGTCAATGTGAAGATACCATCTTCTCTTCTCCAGAACCTGAACTAGACACGCAGAGCTGTTGTGATGGAAAGAAGATCATTCATTCAAATAGTCTTTCCAAGACAGTTGGGTTGACAGAGATTTAAAAGGAGAAATACTCGGGAATGCAAAAACGAAATGATTTCTTATTACGTTTGTTCTTTTTCAGAAGAAAAATGCCACAAATACATGTTAAAAACTCAAAAAACTAGATTTTCATCGGAGGGAGACTTTAAACGAACCCAACAATCGTGTTATGGAGCCTCATCCATTTACTTTGTCTCAATTTTTTTTTTTTATTCAAATTTAAGAAAACAATTAAATTCTCTATTTGGTTTTTTTTATTATTTTTATTAACCACAAATCCTTCTGGAAAATTTCAAATAATGAGTTCACACCTGAATGAGAGTCCCACAAGGGAAATGCCTCACCCAAACCCCATCCAATCACAACTATCTTTCTTTCCCCAGATGACATGACTTCATTTGAAGCCGAAAATGTCGTTTTTTAGTAAACTTTCAAATTTCTGATTTCTACTATCTTCTTCAGATTAAAGACATTTAACTATATATTTTTTAACTTTTTAAGTGAAGGTTTTTCTTGTGTCACTGAAGCAGTTGTTGTTGCTCTCTTCACTTGGGGGACTTTAATTTCTTTGACGCTAAAACCATTTTTTACAAACTCGAGATCCACGCTGTGACTACTACAAAAGGAAATGTGTGCTATTCTTAACAGGCTTTCATCTAAAACGACTGTGGGACACAAAATGACTTCCTGCCATCCAGATAAAGATTTCCTGCGTTTAACTTTGTCTGATTGCATGCAAACATGAGAGCTTACGTTCCATTTACATCCTTGGAGATATCTGTACACCCTGTTGGAAATATTAAACTAATTTAGGGGAAATAAAACATGTTTGTAAAAGGAAGGACAGCAGAAAAAAAATGAAGGAATTCGAACAATTTTGGTAAATCTTTATTCTAGAGATTATCAATTATTTGATTAACAACAAAAAACATATTACTGACAATGAGATAATAAAATTAAAGCCAAAATATTTACTTCTAAAATCAATTTTTAGGTTTAGCATATATGAAAGTACACCTAAAAATATATATATATTATATATATATATTCATTCATTTTCATGCATTTAAAGTTTAAATTGATTTATTGTGGAATAATATTCGTGCCTTTTTATTATTCAGAATAATGTTTAAAAGTTACTGTTTTAAAGTTAAAGAAAAATTAGCATTCTGCTAGCTTTTTGGACTTCTAAGACTAGCTTTTTTGACATTTACTAAGATTTTTTAAGCTACAGTATTTTGGAGTTCAGCTAATATTTTAGCTACATACTACCTCTTTTGGCTAATTTAGGTTTCATTCAGTTTTTTAGGCTATTTTGAAATTTAGCTATTTTTTCTGCTAGCTGCTTTGGCTAAAAATGTTTTTTTTTTAAATTGTTTTTGCATTTAGCTAATATTTCAGCTTTCAGCTTCAGCATCTTTAGCTATCAATTTCAGCATCTTCAGCTATCAGCACTAGCATCAACAACTTGCAGCATTCACACCAATATTATTCCAGGTAATGCTATGTTAATAATTATATTAAAGAGTTATGGTTTTTGAAGTTTAAAAAATGTCGTTTTAGAGTTCTATAAATGTTTATCCTGTTCGGCCTTCGACTTAAAGTAAGGTGTGTTTTGGATTTCGGCCTTCTGTTGGATTGAGTTTGACACCCCCTTATCTAGCAGGAGCTTCTTCTTTTTTGAAGACAATTTTTAGGCCAAAAAAATAATCAGAGGAAAGAACTAATTGGAAGTGCAGATTCAGGCTGAAGTTGCCATTTAACACTTTTGTCCCTCTTCCGTACATGTTTGGCTTCTTATCTGGGCTTCTCCTGACCCACATTTTGACTGGTGTAGGAGTCCGGGGTGGGGTGGGGGTGTAATTCCTCATGTCGTGGTTGATCTGCGGTTCTCAGAGGAGACGCGGTTGGGACTTCTGTCGCTCTGAGTCGAGCCCCCGAAGATAAACGACGTCTGGTGTTTGTAGTGTCAAAGGGCGCTTTGACAAATGAGAAGCCAAAAATAGGTTCAGTCGTTTTCCTCTCCCACAGACAAAAGGCTGTAATTCAAAAGACGCATGAATGCAGCCAAAACAAAGCCCCATTATGGGTTATGAGTGATTCGTCGCATTTATTTAATGTAGGGAATGTTCAACCTCACAAAAATACGCAGAAACGTGTCGAGCTATTTAAAAATACTGCGTCCATCTCTCTGGAACAGCTTTTACGATAACTCACAGACAGTCCGTCCCCGCTGGCAGTTTGTGCAAAATGTTTTCTCTGACATGACTGCACCTACAAACCCAGGAGGAAGCTTATCTCCAGCATCGCCTGGGAAACACTGGACGCCCCCCGCAGCTGCTTTGGGTCCAGAGTGATGACTGCTGGACAAAGAGAACGCTCTTGTGATATTAGAGACAGAGAAAAGCTGCCAGGATTAGTGGACATTAGCACGAGAAGTCATGAAGGAAGCAGGAAATGCAGAGGAAATACCAAAGAGGGTGTGTAATGCCATCTCCGATCACTGCCCATTTGGCACGAGCGCCGTGGAAGCTGATGCAGAGGGGGGGTTCGAGCAAATGAGGTGATAAAATGCAAGGAAATTGGAGAAAAAATAATTATCTGTACAAGGAAGTTGTAATTAAATACCCAGACACTTTGGTTTTTTTCTTTATTTGCATCCTGCAAAAACAGTTGTATGTTATTAGGCATCTTTATTTAAATGAAAACTCAAATTATATAAGCTAATGTTTGTTTATATAAGAAAGGGCTAGCAAAAAGCAATAATACGTGAGTGGGAACGAATTGTATCCAAAAGTTTGTGTCTTTTATTCTGAAATTTAATGACAAAAAGTCTTAAAACAAAGAAATCTGATTCAAAATTAGAGATAGTTTGTATTATCTGAGTATAAGCAACACAAGAGAGAGAATAGGAATATACAATCCATCAACTCATTTTGACAGGTGACCTTTGACCCTGCACCAGGGGGTGTCAAACTCAATCGCACAAAATCCAGAACACACCTTATATCACGGGCCATACAGGATAAACTTTAATTGAATACTCTAAAACTACATTTTTAAAAGTTTAAAACTATAACTTTTTAACATAATTATGAACTAGATTACCTGCGATAAAGCTAGTGTGAATGCTTTAAGCTGAATTTGACCGCTGAATATGCTAGCGCTGATAGCTGAAGATGCTAAAATTGATAGCTAAAAGCGCTAAAGCTGATAGCTAAGAACACTGATAAAACTGAGAGCCAGCTATAATATGGGCTAAATGCCAAATTAGCCAAAATAAAAGAAAAACATAGATTAGTCAAAACAGATAGCATGTAGCTGAAAAAACAGCTAAATAATTAAATTAAATAAAATTAAATAATTCCAAAAAACGGAAAAACAGCCTATATTAGCCAAAAACAGCTAGCGTGCAAATATTAGCGTAGCTCCAAAACGGCCTGAAAAACAGCTTAAATTAACCAAAACAGCTAGCATGTATCTGAAAACATTAGCTAAACGGCAAAATAGCCTAAAAAATCTTAAATAATAATTTATAAAATAATTATAAATAAATTATAATAATTTATATGTTTTAATAATTAACTATAATTAAAAAATAATAAAAAGGCAGAAATATTATTCTAAATAAATCAACTTAAAACATTAAAAAAAACTTTCAATATTTTACTCTCCATAAAAGTATATTTTGTCAAAATTATACAAGTTAGCAATAAGCGCAAGCTAACATAGGGGCATTGATAACAATAAAGTAAAATGATCTGGAGGGCCGTATAGAATTACCCGGAGGGCCAGATCCGGCCCTCGGGCCTTGACACTATCAAGCAAACTAATTTGACAAGTGATAGTCGGCTTCATGTACGTTTTTTTTTTATCTAATTTATATAGATGAATTTGATCGATGGTGAAGGGTCAAAGGTCACCTGTCAAAATTAGTTTGATGGGTTGTGTATTCCTATTCTTTGTAAAACATCAGTACCATTCCAAAATAATTACAGGGTGAAAATACTATTTTTATGTACTTAATGATACATAGATTAAAAAAAACACGTTTTTTGTAAATTCCTGCAGATTTTTTTTAACTTATTTACCGTATTATTTTTAATTGAATTTCTTCCTCATCCAAATATACTTTTATTGTATTTTAGTAACATTCGAGTTGTGAAAAATGACATAAATAAAAGAAACAGATGTTTTACTTGTTGAATTACACTGAATGGCCAGTGCTGTAATGTGTGAGAACATTTTTTCTTTTTCTCCCAGATGTCTCAGAGCTGCTGTGTCTCCCGCATTCACACTTAGTCAAACAAAAAAACAGAAACAATCAAATAAAAACAAGTTAAAACTGCTGTGTATGTCATCACCTGCATTGGCAAACCCTCCCAATTTATTATCTATTATTCTCTACAATGAAATAATTAACATCCTTATTCGTTGTAGCTCGCTGTGAAGGACTGAACAACAGAACGGAGCAGTCAGGTGCACCAGCATGTCCGATGCTGCTGGAGATAAAAGTGGAGTCACGGTACGTATCAGGTGATGGATCCGACTGCGATAAAAACACGTTACGTGAATCTTCTCTGCTCAGTTTCCTTCTCTATGAGGCAGGCGTTTCCATCACATTTAATATCAGGAATGTGTTTCCTTCTTGCATAAGAGATAATGGAAAAAGTTCTCAGGTTTGAATGTTATGTCATAATCTATTACTCACCATCTATTAGTGACTACTACCTCTGTGAGCAGATGCTCCGACAACTTGCTGTCCATTTATATATTTTTCATCTTTTGCTGTTGAATCATCCAGATTTTTCAATGTAAAAATAAGGACAAAAAGGGCAAATAAATTTGTCAAAGATCATGGAGCAAAAGAGATTTGGTAGTTATTAGCTCCACAAGATGTTGTGTTCATGTCGACTGTAATAAAAAAGAAGTTTTCCCACAAATTAAACATTTGTGGCCATAAACTAGCATTTTGCACACACAAATTATTATTTCTCCTGGACTCAAATTAGTATTTTGTGCACACAAATTAATATTATAGCCACAAATTAGCAGTAGGAATTGATGACAATAAAATACACATTTTTGCGCACAAAACACTAAGTTGTCCCACAAAATGCTAATTTTTGGGAACCAGAATATGTTCAGAACCTTTTGAACATTTATGTGGCCATAAAATACTAAATTGTGGCCAAATAAATGGTAATTTGTGTGAAAAAAATACTAATATGTTAATAAAATAAAAAATTGGAGTTTGAACTGAATTGAATTTAACTTTTTTAAAGTTCTAATATTTACATGCAAGCTGTTTTGGCAAATTTAGACTTTTTTCAGTTTTAAGGCTATTTTGAAAGTTTAGCTATTTTTAAGCTACATGCTAGCTGTTTTGACTAACCTATTTTTTGTTGTTGTTGTTTTTAGGCTAATTTTGCATTTAGCTAATATTTTAACTGGCTATCAGATTTAGCCTTTTCAGCTATTAGCTTCAGTGATTTCAGCTATCGCTTCAGTGTTTTTAGTTATCAGCTTCAGTGATTACGGCTATAAACTTCAGCAATTTCAGCTATTAGCTTTAGTGCTTTCAGCTATCAGTTTTAGCGTTTTCAGCTACTAGCTTTAGTGATTTCAGCTATCAACTTCAGCAATTTCAGCTATTAGCTTCAGTGCTTTCAGCTATCAGTTTTAGCGTTTTCAGCTACTAGCTTTAGTGATTTCAGCTATAAACTTCAGCAATTTCAGCTATTAGCTTTAGTGCTTTCAGCTATCAGTTTTAGCGTTTTCAGCTACTAGCTTTAGTGATTTCAGCTATCAACTTCAGCAATTTCAGCTATTAGCTTCAGTGCTTTCAGCTATCAGTTTTCACCTATCAGCTTCAATGATTTCAGCTATCAGCTTCAGCGTTTTCAGCTATTAGCTTCAGGGATTTCAGTTATTAAATTTAGTGTTTTTAGCTATTAGCTTTAGTGCTTTCAGCTATCAGTTTTAGCGTTTTCAGCTACTAGCTTTAGTGATTTCAGCTGTCAACTTCAGGGTTTTTAGCTATTAGCTTCAATGATTTCAGCTAACAGTTTTAGCGTTTTAAGCTACAAGCTTTAGTGATTTCAGCTATCAACTTCAGCGTTTTCAGCAATCAGCTTCAATGATTTCAGTTATTAGCTTCAGTGCTTTCAGCTATCAGTTTTATCGTTTTCAGCTACTAACTTTAGTGATTTCAGCTATCAACTTCAGTGTTTTTCAGCCATCAGCTTCAGTGATTTCAGCTATCAATTTCAGTGTTTTCACCTATCAGCTTCAATGATTTCAGCTATCAGCTTCAGCGTTTTCAGCTATTAGCTTCAGGGATTTCAGTTATTAACTTTAGTGTTTTTAGCTATCAGCTTCAGCATTTTCAGCTATCAGCTGCACCTTTTTCAGCTATCAGCACTAGCATCTTCAGAGGCCACATTTAGCTTACAGCATTCACACTAGCATCATCACAGGTTAACCTATATATCTAGTTCATACACATGTTAAAAAGTTACATTTTTAAAGTTATAAAAATTCAGTTTGTTCAATAAATATTTATCCATGTTAGCGTGCGACCTAAGGTGTGTTTTGTGCGTGCGAGTTTGACCCGCCTGCTCTACTCCATCCATCTTACCTACTTTACAGATAGCAGACAGATGGATCTAGGCTGTTGCTTTGCTAAAGTTAGCCGTGCAATTAGTTCACAAACTAATTAGCTGTGAGAGGAGCAGCGGCACTCCAGATTTCCCCAGTGTCCCACACCAATATCCCAGCATGAGTAAATGAGGTCTTGGCAGGAGCAAATCTGCAAAAAGGGTAAAAAGAAGAAAAAATCTGGTGGCAATAGGGGAGGGGTTCTGACTCGATGCAGACCGCATTCCCACCTGTACCGTCAGACCCGGTCAGGAATGACAAACCATGTCCCGTGTCCTCAGTGTCTGTCCTTGTGCACGTGTTTGGGAATGCACACTGAGGTGAAACTGTAAACTCAAGAATGTTGAAAGAATATAAAACAATCCGGGCTCTGTTAACGGTTTTGGCATGCGGCTCACATCAGGTGCAGCGAGAGCCGAAAACCGAGCCGGTGAGCAGATCGCTGTCAGATGTTTAACTTCTCGTGAAGCGTTCCAAATGATTCAGTCGACAGACACATTAGACTCTCACAATGGGTGGGAGTCGTGGGGGGGTCAGCCTACAATCAGAGGAGGATACTCCCGCTTATCCTCCAGGTTCATCGCTGTGTCCTCTTTTTTTCCGTTACAGTCCAGCGCTCGGGTCAAGAAAGGCTTTAATGGCATCCAACTTAACCAGCGCCGTGCAGCTAAATGACTCATCTCAAGTTCCTTCCAAAAGAAACGTCCCATAAACCAAGTTTTCCACAATCTGGCGCAATCTTCAGCTAAATATTTAAAGTTCCCAAACATTATTAAGAATCTGGTTTCCTACAGAGAAGAAGCTTCTTATTGTTGTTTCTCTGGCATCAAATAAAAGCGTGGGGAGGTCTGCCTGGATCATTACCTATTCAGGCTCTCTTTTTTTTTTTCCCCTGGAGGAACGGGATCGGGAATTCCACCATTACCGAACAAGGAAAAAAGTTCCAAGAAATGTGAGATTTTCTCAGAGAATTACTCAGCTTTTTGTCCTTAAAGTAGTTTGTGTTCTAAAAAGATGTTAGATAAATTCAAATAATTGCATAAAAGACAAAATATACGTTTTTGGGTTTACACATTTTATTTTTTATGGGGAAAAAATGGAAAAGCTGAAAAAAATGGTAACATTTTGTCTTATTTTTTAAAATAGTTTTCCTTTATTGCAAGCAGTTTTTAATGCACCAAAAAACTGTATATTTTTGCTAAAGAACACAATTTTAGTTATGAATTGTGCATAATAGTAAAAATACTTAAGTAAAGTAATGAAGTCCATTTACTCACCAATGTAATATTTCTTAAGGTATTTGCTTCATCTTTGGTATTTAATATTAATATTTTTGGATTTGTTAAGTGACCTGCAATTAAATCTAATTATAAGTTTAGCAGCAGATTATCATAAATATATTTATCTTCTTTATAATTTTTTTTTTTTTTTGATTGCTTGAACTAAACCAGGAGTCTCGCCGTTGTGACTCCTTCAACATAAAATAAGTCAGAGTTAGCAGCTCCCTCCATAACGGCTGCCCAACCAAAACTACCAAAAGAAAACAAATAAACAAAGCCTGCAAACTAAGACTACCAACCCCAAACTAAAATAACAAAACCCAGCAGTGTAAGACTGCTGAGGACAAAGAGGGAAAAGGAACAAAAAAAGAAAAATATAGCAATTTTTTAAAGTAAGGATTACTTTAGTATTTTTTTAATTTAGATTAGTTGAATGTATAAACATAAATAATGATCTATGGAGGTTTTTACATCCCTGTTGGCCTGAAGCTCAACGCTACCTCAAGAATGCCAAAAAATAGACATAATTCATATATATTATTAAAAAAAGAAGGTCATTAATGCAAATGCAAATTTATTTAAGGCTAAAGTAAGACTATGCAGCTCCTTCTAGGTTTTGATCAGTAGAAAACAAGACCGGAAGGCTCTTTTACTGTTAAAGGTTGTCGACTCCTGAACTAAACCAAACCTAAAATACAAAGCAATACAAAATTCAAAGCAAACATGGTTTAAAAATCTGTTTGCTTAACAGAAACACAAAACGTTTTTAGAATATTTGTTTTTTAAAATAACCAAAATCCCTCTTGTGTTTATTGAACTCTATTGTCCCCGAGCTTCTTCATGATCCAAACTGACAGCCTCCTGCCCACATGCCCCCACGGCACGGCCCCTTCTAACCACAGATGGCTCCAGAGACTCCATCCATACCGTCTTGTCTCAAGTATCAACAACAATTGCTCCATAACAACAGCCAGAGAGCCATAAATCCTGAGCCCGGACACAAAAATACTTTTTAAGATCCAAAGAAACTCTATGATTCTCCTTTTGAAACTAAGACACTATAGTGACTCTCCTGCTGCTTTCTGTACATTTTTCAGCACGTAAAAAACTCAAACTTTCAGTAATCTTGGTATCAAAACGTTCAGCTTTTAACTTTAAAGCTATAAACTTTATAGCTTTTGAAAAAATGAGCAGAATATGTCCCATATAGGAAGTAAATAAGAAATTAATCAAATTCTTATATTTACTTAAACTTTAGACTTTGAAACCATCATCTAAAATAATTTTAAAATACAGTAATTTCAAGTTGAGCTGTTAAATTAGCATTATGCTAGCTAATTTGGGTAATCTGATTTCATCTGCTGCGATTTTTTTATGCTAATTTGGAATTTAGCTAATAATTTAGCAACATGCTAAAGGTTTTGGCAGCTAATATGTTATCTATTGACGTTTTTATGCTAATTTTGATGTAGCTAATATTTTAGCAACTTGCTAATGTTTTTTGCTACAGAGGGTTTTTTATGCTAATTTGGAATTTAGCTATTTTAATCAGTATGCTAACGTTTTGGCCTAATTCGTTATCTACTGTGGTTTGTTAGCGACTTTTGAGTTTACCTAATATTTTAGCAACATGCCAACTTTATTTTTTTTAATATAATTTTGCCTTTTACTGAGGATTTTAAGCTATTTTAGAGTTGAGCTCGTATTTTAGCAATATGCTAGCTTTTTTAGATTAACTTGGCATCTACTTAGGTTTTTTGGGGCTAATTTGGAGTTTAGCTAATATTTAAACAACACACTTCATGTTTTAGCAGAATTTTAACGTATTGAGGGTTTTAAACCAAAATTACTACAAATTTTTCAGACATTTAAGCCAACTTCTGCGGTAGTTCTCTTAGTTTATCTTTCGTAGTTCTTTTAAAAAAGATTTAAAATCTTTTAGCCAACTTTGCATTTTGTAAATAGTTTTTGCATTTTCAGCAAACAGCTTGAGCATCTTCAGTGACAAGACGACGAAAAGCATTCCCACTAGCATCATCGCAGGTAATGCAACTATTCATGTTATTTCTTCTCTATGAGTTTAAATCAGATTTTTTTTTTTTCATGATTTAACCTCTAAGAATTTCTTTTTATTTCCATTGTTGCACATTTTATTATTAAGTCTGTGTCTTTGCCAATTAGCCCAAATCCAGCAAAGAAGCTGAGGTGAATTCCAGACGTGCCTTAATAATTGATACTTTTTTTCGCCCTTTACTTTGAAAGGGCTTCAAGTACGGTTGTGTAGTTTGAAAGGGTTGGAGCAGTTGTTGCGAGCATGTTTCTTTTAAACCCCTGTGAGGGAATCTATTTTTTTGAGGCCACAACAAAGCCTCCTTTCTCCTCTCTGCCTCACGCCTGATTGGATGCTCTGAAAAAGGCCCAGAGAGGAATAATCCATAAACCCCCCAAGTAGCTCCCGCACCCTCAAAAGCATGCAGGATCAAAAAGTTGATGATTCACAGGGAGAGGCGTGTCTAGTAGAAACATTAATTTAAAAGTTATAGAGAAGGAGTTGAATGACAAATATTGGCAGAAGATTAAATATTCCCTTTAAATTTTAAAGTTTGAAGATGAGTGAGGAAAGTTAGGTACTGTAAGGGTGCCCCCTTGTGGACACATTTAGATAATTCTCAGAATACAAGTGTTGCAGAAATTGGTTTTTATATTGATAGAAATCTGTTTGAATATTTGCTTTTTCTGTGATAAAATGCTCAAGAACAGAACATGGGCTCAGACAGACACCGTGATAGTGAAGTGGGCAGTTCCTCATTGGTGCAGAAAAGCTCAAGCACATCCAGATAATGTTCAGTCTGTGAGTGGAACATCCTGAATGCTTTCAGAAAATAACAAGAAAATGTAAGAACTTTAACATTTTTTAAATAAATCTTAAATTATATATGTTGGTTATTATCTTAAAATTGTATCTAATTTTTCATTAAATTTAATTCAATTTTTCTCTTTCAAATGTTAATATGTTTTTAAACTAGTTTTAACTGTGTTTTAATATTTTTTAGCATTCTTTATTAGTGAAATCTACTCAATTATATTTTACAAACATTTGAATTAGAGTATTTTTGACATAGTTGCACAGAAGAATTACATTTTCTTGATCAGTTTTAATGAATAAATGTACTTTAATTTAAACTGTTTGAAGCTCATGTGGGTTTTTATTTTTAAAAAGACAATTCTTCAACTATTTTCATAGATTTTTACATTTTTTAGACTTTATTTTATGCTATTTATTTGTTTTTTTTTATATTTACATTCCCTTAACGCTGGCCTTCCTTTAAATATCCTGAAACCTCTCAGAAAATAACAAGCGCATGTAAGAGTTTTTTGCTCTCATGTTACTCTTTCAAATATGCATATAGTTAAACTGCTTTTAGCTGAATTTTATTAGTTTTTTTATATAACATTCTTGATGGTATTTACTAAAATCGACATATTTCTAAAAGATTAACTCTTGCACTAGAGCACAAGCAATGCATTTTCTTAATTATTTTAAATAAATTAATTTCAATTTAAATAGAAATGTTGTTTTTGTGTGTCTATTTAAACCTCGTGTGTGTTTTTAATTGATGATTATTTAAATATTTTCTTTGATTTAAAAAATGTGTTAGTTTATTTTACATTATTCATGTATTTTTATGTTGACATGCTCTCATCTGGCCCCTGACGCCGGCCTCCCTGTAAACAGGTTGTCTCTCATTGATAAGAAGTGTGGGTGGTGAGGTCATCTCTTTATCTCTGAGGCCATTTAAAGGGCAGAAGCCTTCACCGGCTCTTTAACAGGCTGCACAGCGTGCTGCTTTTTGTTATCGCTGCTGTCATTTCACTGTTTCAAAACATAAACATACAATTTTTTAGATTATTTTAAAAATGTTTCTGTTTTTAAGAGCAGAAGCTTAATTAATGTGAAATTTCCACATAATTATTTTAGTTTTATGTTGCCAAGATTGGATATCTTGCTTAAACTTTTTCAATATTCTTAAAGTTTATATAGTTTTTATTGTCAGTTTTTAATTTTTCTGTTACTATTATCTTTATTATTACTTATTTTTCATTCACACAAGACAAAGAAATTACACATGATAAAGAAGTCAGATTACAACCAACCTGTTGTTGACAAGCAGGTTAAACACAAAACAGGAAACTTGCATTAAATATTATAATAATATAATGATAATAAACTTATAATTAACACTTATGATACGATTTTAAATACAATAGCTGTAAAGAAAGTTTCATATAATTTCTCAACATTTTAAATGCTTAAAGATCTTTTCACATCAAAGCCTCATTAACTAAATTATACATACATGTATGACTTAATTGCTTGAAATAAACCAATTCTAAAACAAAAAGCATTGGAAACTTACAACCAACCATGTCTTAAAAATCTTGACCAAGTTTGCTTGCGGAAACATGTAACATTTTTAAAATATTTTTATTCAAAAAACCAAAAAACCCTTTGTGTTTTTGAACTTATTAATGATAAATTACGTCTCTAACACATATTCATTGTTTTGAACTCTTATTTTGAAATTGTTGTTACGTAAATTTGAATAAAATTTTACTCTTTTAAAAGTATTTATCTAAATTTAGGGCTCAAGATGAAAATTCCAGCATAATTTGGACAATAAATCTTCTCGAAATCATACAATAACACATAAAAAAGCAAAATCAGTGTCAGCAATTTAACTTTAAAGGGTTTATTCATGTACATTTTGATCTTTAATGACATTTTTCATTTTTATTTTGTAATTTTTAAATGTTTCCTATTATGAGTTGAACTAAAATCTAATTGATTCTCCTCTATATGTTTTTACATTTCCAATAAAGGATAAAATTAATTTTTTGTAAGTGTAAAATACTAAGGATGTGTATTGACAAGAGTCTGACGATACGTTACATATCGCGATACACGTCTCACAGTACGATATATATCATGATATATCCCAAGACTATATCAGGATTTTATTTTTTTTTTTACAATTTTCTTTAAACAGTATGACTTAGAGAAAAAAATACTTTACCTGAATATAAATGCTCCTTTCATATTAATAAAATAATAATAAAAAATAATAATAATAATAATTTTAAATACATATACAAGTTGCTTTCACCCGCAAATTTTTGCTGCTTTTCTTTTGGTAAATTATGAAACATTTGTTCTTGAAGAGAACAGTCATTATTGTCAGATTTTTTACAACAAAATATTTTTGAAAATAAGACAAAAAATGAAAAAAAAAAAACCCAAAACAAAATGAATAAGCGATTGTGGAAATAAAGGGTTTAAGTGGATTAATAGCTAATTAAATATCGTCTTGTCAACATTTTCAATTGATGCAAGTATGAAATATCGTAATATATTATTGAATCAATTATTTTATTAGCTAAACTCCAAAATAGCCTAAAAAACAGAAATATTTCTAAATTATCAAAAATATCTAGCATGTAGCTGAAATATTAACTACACTCTAAATTAGCCTAAAAAACTGAAAAAAAGTTAGTAAAACAGCTGGCATGGCACTAAAATTTTAGCTGAATTCCGAAACAGCCTGAAAAACTTTTTTTAAAAGAAGCTTAAGTTAGCCAGAATGTCTAGCATGGAGCTGAAATATTAGCTAAACTCCAAATTAGCCTACAAAACTGGAAAAATTTCAAAATTAGCCAAAAAAGTTAGCATGTAGCTGAAATAGCAGCTAAACTTCAAAATAGCCTGAAATACTGAAAAATGCCTCAATTAGCCAAAAAATCTAGCATGCAGCTGAAATAGCAGCTAAACTCCAAAATAGCCTAAAAAACTAATTTAGAAAAATCTAAGTTAGGAAAACAGCAGGCATATCAGCTGAATTCCGAAACAGCCTGAAAAACTTTTTTAAAAAAAAGCTTAAGTTAGCCAGAATGTCTAGCATTGAGCTGAAATATTAGCTAAACTCCAAATTAGCCAACAAAACTGGAAAAATTCCAAAATTAGCCAAAAAAGCTAGCATGTAGCTGAAATAGCAGCTAAACTTCAAAATATCCTGAAATACTGAAAAATTCCTAAATTAGACAAAAAAGCTAGCATGTAGCCGAAATAGTAGCTAAACTCCAAAATAGCCTAAAAAACTAATTTAAAAAAACCCCTAAGTTAGTAAAACAGCAGGCATGGCACTAAAATATTAGCAGAATTCCAAAACAGCCTGAAAAACTTTTTAAAAAAATGCTCAAATTTGCCAGAATGTCTAGCATGTAGCTGAAATATTAGCTAAACTCCAAAATAGCCTAAAAATTCTTAATAAATGGCAAAATATTCCAAAAAGCTAGCAGAATGCTACTATAACTTTAAACTTTACAACACTCGGACTCCATATAATATAAATAAACGACTCGATTAGTCGACTAATCGTGGCAGCCATGGTTTACAGTGAGTGCGTCTCGGCTAGCCGCCGAGGTCTTTACAAGGACGGGGTTAATCTGTCCGCTAGCACAGCCAAAGCACCGGAGGGAGGTTATGGGTAAGGGAAGAGCCACGTAATCTGACATCCTGAGCCAGCGACGGTCTGCTGAGGGAGAGCGCTGCCTGCTGGGACTGATGTCCAAACAGGATTACAGAGCAGCACATGTCAGTGAAAGGGCACCTGGACTCAAACACACACACTTCTCATACAGGTGGAGGAGATTAACTGCATTAAACTCCTCACTCAGTCACAGTTAAAGCTGCCATCTAACTTTCACATTTTCTTTTTTTTTTGTTTTGAACTCTTTGACCCTCGACAGCTAAATGGTTCCGTCTGCTTTCAGATTATAGCTCCTTCATGAAGATGACAGACACGGCCGGAGAAAAATCTGACACCCAGGAGCCGGACAACTCCCAGATGAAGGATTTGGACGCTTCGGAGTTTGAGGTGACGGCCGACCGCCTGGAGCAGCTGATGAAGAGCATGGAGGTGCTCCTGTCGGACGTGGAGCAGCTCCGCGGCCACTGCAGCCACCAGGCCGGCGAACTGATGCGCGCGGCGGGGGAGCTGAGGCAGCAGCAGGACGAGCTGAAGGAGAGCTACGCGGAGCTGTCCAAAGAAATGCAGGGGATAGTGGAATCAGTGGAGGACCTGTTCAACACCAAGAGCGCCTTTGAAGCCAAAGAGAAGCAAGCGCAGAAGCTGAACCGGCAACTCTGAGAGGCAGACGGCGAGACTTTGTTTGTAAAACACTGTGGGGAGGTGGTTTTGGCTTTTGGGGTTTGTGAGCGCCACTTTGAAAAAGCAAAGGAAGCTTTGTGAGATTTTCACATGCAGTAGATTATAATTTATTTTTTTAATCTACATCTGAGACGGAAACAGAATTTAATGGGAAGATTTAGTAAACTTGTGAATCTGGAAGTTAATAAAAAAAAAGATCAAATACTGATTTATGTCTTTTATGGTATTTTTTTTCCATGTAAGGGTAATTTTGCCAAAAGAGGTACAATTGTATGGAGCTAAATTAGGGCCAATATCATTTGAAACTCAAATATAAAAAAATGATTAAAAAATATTGGTGTTTGTCCAAAAAGAAAGCAAAATGTTCAAATTCTTTTGCTACTCTAAAATAAACTTAATTATTTTCAGCTTCAAATGTTTTTTTTTTAGGTTTCAAACTGAAAATTTAAATTCCATTTTTTTTTTTTTTTGGTTCAAATCTTCTTTTTTTTCACTTTCAACTCTATTTTTTCTTTTTTTTTTTCATTTTGAAATCTGAAAACTAAACTTTTGGCCCCGTTGTGGCGCATTGGGGCGGGGCTAACACAACGTTCTAAGGACATTAAAGTTTTCAATGTTTTCTTATTTTTTTGTGCCTGTATGTAACACAATAAGATGGCGCTTTGAATGGGCTCGAACGGTGGTTTGGATGTGCGGTTTGTACACGACAAAACTCTGCTTTTTACAACCGTCTTGGGATAACCTCACACTATGATAGTAGAGACTAAACAACCATTTTCTGACCGTAATCATCACAGTTCTCAGAGTCAATGAATGCACCAGGACTGAAGTTACCACCCTCATCGATTTTGATTGGCCATTTATGTTAGCTCCGCCCCAATGTGCCACAGCGGGGCCAAAAGTTTGAAACTGAAATTTTGAGATTACACAGTGAATAAAAAAGGATTTGAAACTGAAATTTTTAGTTTTGAAACCTGAAAAACAGAACATTTGAAGCTGAAAATAAATAAATTTATTTAATTACCTTTTTTTTTTCTTGGCCAAATACCAATATTTTTTTCAATTTGTTTTATTTGAGTTTCAAATTATAGTGGCCCCAATTCAGCTCCATATATTTGCTCCTCAAAATTCTTTAAAATTGAACTTCATTTTTCATAACATTTTAATATAGAATGTAGTAATATACACATTTAATTATTCAAAATAAGTAGTGGTAACCCGCTAATAGCTGTTACTCCCCATTTGAGTAACAGCAATGACTTTTTACTATAAATAGAGCAACCGTGCTAAATTGAGTTTGTATTAATGCTTGCAGCATGAGGACATTGTCCCCGTTAAATGAAGATTTTCATTTCAAAATCAAGACTTATTTTCTGGGAAATACTTTGAGTAACTGGAATTAAATTTTAGATCAACTATCTCTGACTCTGCAAACATTTCTTTAAAGAATTTAAATAAAAACAAAGGACATAATTTACCTTTGATCTGACCATGACCTGCATTTGAACTAAATGATCCCATGTCCTGCAGAAAGAAAAAATTAATAAATAAATAAATAAAATGGAGTCAAGGCGATATTTAAATAATTATTTAAAAGTAAACATGTAGTCTTACTTTTGTTTTCCACTTAAATATTTCCTAAATTACCAAAATAAAAGCACCATGTATGGGCTTGGGTAAAATAAACTTTTTTACAAAATTAAATAACATGTATTTTACACTTTTGCTTCTGTGAAAAATGTATGTTACACGTGGATCAAGCAGGAGTAGATAGAAATTAGGCAAACCAAAGAAAACAGCCAACCTCCAACTGCTGTAGCTGGGCAAATTCATTCATCTGGTTACTGAAGAATCGGGGATGCCATATTTTAACATTTTAACACTTCCTGCGAATTTTCCTGAAGCCAATCAGAACAGAAAGAAAAACGAGCATCTGCAAATGATGAGAAAACATATACTCTAAATCAGGGGTGTCAAACTCAATCACACAAAACACAACTATGAACTAGATATATAGCATTAGCTGTGACACTTGAATACTGTAAGCTGAATTTGGCCACTGAAGATGCTAGTACTGATCGCTGAAGTTGCTGAAATTGACAGCTAAAACACTGAAGTTGATTGCTGAAAAGGCTGACTCCAAGCTGAAATATTGGCTAAATGCTAAATTAGACTAAATAAGAAAACAAAAAAATCTAGATTAGCCAAAACAGCTAGCATGTTGCTGAAATATCAGCTAAACTCCAAAAATAGCCGAAAAGAATCTAAGTAGATTTTAAAATTATACAAAAAGCTAGCATAATGTCAATTTAAAAAAAATTTTAAACTGTAACTTTTTAACATAATCATGAGCTATATATATAGCATTAATGTTAGTATGAATGCTGTAAACTGAATTTGGGTGCTGGATTACCCCTACTGCTGATAGCTGATAGCCAGCTAAAATATTAGCTAAATGCCAAATTAGCCGTAAAAAGCAAAAAACAAAAAAACCTAAGTTAGCCAAAACATCTAGCATGTATCTGAAAAAAATAGCTAAACTTCAAAATAGCATTAAAAAAGGAAAAAGGCCTAAATTGGCCCAAACACCTGGCGTGTAAATATTAGCCTAGCACTAAAACAGCCCAAAAAATGAAGAAAGGCAAACTAGCCAAAACAGCTGAAATGTTGCTGAAATATTAACTAAACTCCAAAAATAGCCTGAAAATCTTAATAGATTTCAAAATAGAACAAAAAGTAAGAATTATGCCAACTTTAAACCGTAATTTTTTAACATATTTATAATCTAGATAAATAGCATTAATTCTAGTGTGATGCTGTAAGCTGAATTCATTCACTGAAAATATACTAGTGCTGATAGCTAAAAACACTGAAGCCAATAGGTGAAAATATTAAAGCTGATAGCCGTCTGAAATATTAGCCAAGTGCCAAATTACCCTAAAAAAACAAACAATTTAAAACCTAGATTAGCCAAAATAACTAGCAAGTAGCTGAAAAAATAGCTTCAAAATAGCATAAAAAACTGAAAAAAGTGTAAATAAGCCAATACAGCTAGCATGCAGCTGAAGTATTAGCTAAATACCAAAATAGTCTAAAAACTTAGCATAATGCTAATTTTTTAAACTTTAAAATTGTAACTTTTTAACATTATTATGAATAATAAAAAGGTAGGAATATTATTCTAAAACAAATCAACCTCAACCTTAAACAACTTTCAACCTTTTACCTTCCATAAGAATATATTTTGTCAAAATTATACAAGTTAGAAATGACCACAAGATAACATCAGGTCATTAATAGCAATACAATAAAATGATCTGGAGGGCCGGATCTGGCCCTCGAGCCTTGACTTTGCAAAATGCTAGAAAACAAGACGGGAAAAATACAAATGTGCAGAAAAGGAACATTCCAACAAGATAACTGTAAAAATTCCACATCCTGCTCACAATTCAGATCATTCATAAGTCATGATTTTAAAAAGTTCTGAAAATATTGTCTTGAATTATACTATAATACATATTGTATCATCACACGTGTATCACGATACGTATCGTATCGCCAGACTCGTGCCAGCACGCAGCCCCACTCTGGTCACCTTTTGTCCATCTTCCATTCTCTCCTTTCATCCAGGCATGCTTCCTTGAGGTTTTCTCCCTAAATTTAACCTGAACTGAGGCAGAAGGCGATGATTACCTCCTGCAAGCTCCTCTGCCGTGACTTATCGGCCTGTATTTAGTGGCTACGGGGCGTGCAAGAGGCGCAATCAGCGGTCAGACGGCTGTAAAAATAAAAGCTCGTTCATTGGGAAAGTTGAAAAGTTTTGCTGGGTTTTTTAAGTCAGGTTCTTAAGAACTAATTCTATTTAATGTGTGCAATCATGACAGTATGTGTTTAAAAAAAATATTAGATACTTATTTACTAGATGATGGCGGTTATAGCATCTTTTAAGATTGACATTTTTGATGGAATTTGTGCAGAAAATGTTTCCTTTTTTAAAAAAGTTTTGACCCAAACATTCACGTTATATTGTGAAAATCACAATAAAAGCTATTTTTGGAAACTAAAAAGACATACGTGTGTGTGTGGCTGTAACCTGACACTGTATGGGCTGGGGTTTGGGTGAGCGGAGCAGGTCAGAAGATAGAAAGCTGGCTGTCAGGGCTCAACCTCTCCTCCCAGTTGCACATCCTTTCAGTGCTGCTGGTGAGTCGGCTCCTTACGAAAAAGGTGAGACGGAAACACATTTGTTTTGTATATTTACTTAAAAAAAAAAATTGTTAGAAAACTATAACTGATAGAATTTGCTTTATTGTAATCTGAACAGGTCTGCCGGTCCTGAGGTGGTTTTTGGTGATCATGAACATCCTGCAAGTCCTGGGCCTTCTTCACCTGCTGAGTATACCTGCTTTTACTGTAAGTTCCTATAATTATGTAGTTTAAGATGTATTATCTTTTCAAAATTGTACGTTTTTTAAAAGTATACCAGTTTAAATTGTCTCCACGAGCCATTATCATGTTTTTTCTCTAAAATAAATGTCTTCATCTGACAAAGAGAAGGGAATTTGGTTGGTTTTATCCGACCGTGACGGATTTGCAAAAGCAGACTCGTGTGTTCTAGTTTTATGGCTGCAGGAGTCGAAAACTTGTGGTCCGATCTGTCGAGAAGTGGCAGTAAAGAGCCTCAAATCGTCCAGCCAGAACTCTCCAAACAAACAAAAGAAAAAAAAAAAAACCTTTGATAGAACTAAATGCAACCTTCATTTGATGTAACCTAATAGTCTTGGAAAACCATAAGAACACGAATAAATAAATGAATGAAGAAAAGTTTTTTTTTAAACAGCTATCAAAATTCTTTGAAAGTGCAGTAAAACTTTATTCATCAAAGTGTTTCCAAACGGTTACGTCCCCATCAAGGCTTCACGACGTGTCCTGACACTCGTGCCAGCAGTGATGCTCTTCATATATCATAGAGGCAGGTTATCATGAAGCACAGAGGGGTTGGTCTGCGGCTCGCTGCTCCGGCTGCCTGGCTGTTGGTCAGGGGCAGACTGCTTTTTCCAGTGGTTGAATACAGAAAAGTTTATAGCATATCATTGAATTTATTTTTATTTTGTTTACTAGATTTGTTTTTTTTTTTTTTATCTTAGCTGAATACACCCTACTATGATTACTGGGGAGAATTCGGGGCCTTCGGGCCATGCAGCCGTACTTGTGGCACAGGAGTTGCAATAAGAACCAGGAGCTGTATTTCTTCAAGGTAAGACACAAACTAAAGAAGATGAGAAACAGAAAATATATGTTAATAATTAAGTCTGTCGATTATAATTTCCAGAAATGATTCGATTCACTAAAGCCTGGATCGATTCAATTTTTTCGGTTATTTCGATTCTTCAATTATATTCAACTTTAAGTTTACACATTTATACTAGGGCCGGGAATTAATTAGAAAAAAAATTAATCGCAAATCTGGGATAAATTAATCGCGATTAATCGCCTTTTTTTTCTTCCAGAAACGATTCGATTCACTAAAGCCTGGATCGATTTAATTTTTTCGGTTATTTCGATTCTTCAATTATATTAAATTTTAAGTTTACACATTTATACTAGGGCCGGGAATTAATTAGAAAAAAATTAATCGCAAATCTGGGATAAATTAATCGCGATTAATCGCCTTTTTTTTCTTCCAGAAACGATTCGATTCACTAAAGCCTGGATCGATTCAAGTATTTCGATTATTTCGATTCTTCAATTACCGGTATATTAAATTTTAAGTTTACACATTTATACTAGGGCCGGGAATTAATTAAAAAAAAAAATTAATCGCAAATCTGGGAAAATTAATCGCAATTAATCTGCTTTTTTTTTTTCCAGAAACGATTCGATTCACTAAAGCCTGGATCGATTTAATTTTTTCGGTTATTTCGATTCTTCAATTATATTCAATTTTAAGTTTACACATTTATACTAGGGCCGGGAATTAATTAGAAAAAAAAAGTAATCGCAAATCTGGGAAAATTAATCACAATTAATCTGCTTTTTATTTTTTCCAGAAACGATTCGATTCACTAAAGCCTGGATCGATTCTATTTTTTTCGGTTCTTTCGATTCTTCAATTCAATTTAATTTTAAGTTTACACATTTATACTAGGGCCGGGAATTGATTTTAAAAAAATAATTATCGCAAATCTGGGAAAAATTAATCGCCTTTTTTTTCTTCCAGAAACGATTCGATTCGCTAAAGCCTGGATCGATTCTATTTTTTTCAGTTTTTTCAAATCTTCAATTATTTTCAATTCTAAGTTTACACATTTATACTAGGGCCAGGAATTGATTAAAAATTATAATAATTGCAAATCTGGAAAAAATTAATCGCAAATCTAGAAAAAATTAATTGCGATTAATTGACTTTTTTTTTTTTGTTAGAATATTTGCCAGCCATTTCTTATCTGCAAATAATCATAATATAAAATAATACACAAAATAATTGTACATTTAGAGCATTTATTTTTAACCCTTTAAGGGTCTAAAACTCAGTTTCTGTCTATATTTGAATTTTCTGTATTTTTAATTTGAAAGACTACCTGCTTACTTATCTGGCATCACTTTAATCATCACAACCTCTCCTATGTGACACTACTTTTATTTAGTCATTTTTCCATGTTGTATTCACACACTAGACATAAAATCACACAAGAGAGGAAAATTCTATCAGGAAAAATTAGATTCATTTTGCTGTGGAAACCTAAACAATGTTTGACAAACTGTTTTTACAACATAGAATGGCAGTTTTATGTGTAGTTTTATAAAAACAACAAGAATATAATTTGTCAGCAAACTAATCAACATGCTTTTGAATGAAAATACGAAATAAAAATCCAGGCTAAAGTCAAATAATATAAGAAAATATAAAATATAAAAATGTCTCACTGCTGTCGATTTGCTATTTTCAGCTTGGCCTCTAGGTGGCGATCACGCTATAGCTGAACACTTTTTTCAAGAAGAATAAGCAAAGAATGAGCAAAAAACTGTGTTTTAGACCACAAATGGTTATTTTAAAATTTAAATTTAAATTTTAAATTTCATTAAACGTTAGCATCAAGCTAGCGGGCTTTAGCATTGTGTGCTAAATCGATTTATATTTTAATGAATTGATCATTCATCTCTTAAGCTTAAATTGATTGAAATCAATTTTTATCAACCTAGTCCTAATTCCTAACATCTCTTATAGGACAGATGGAGTTCACAGTTGTGTAGGATCTTCCAAGTCCTACCGCACCTGTAACACGCAGGTAATCTTTATTTCTTAAAATATCTACATTTTTTGGTAGATATGGGGCTCATTTACGTGTTTGTTTCAACAGCCATGTCCAGTTGGATCAAAGGATTTTAGAGAGGTGCAGTGTTCCGAGTTTGACTCTGTGGACTATCACGGACGGCATCACAGCTTGGTGCCGCACTACGAGGGTTTGTGGTCTCATCATTTTCAGTGACGTTACAAAGACAGAGCAGTTAGTTTAGTACAGGGGTCTGCAACCTCCAACACCTAAAGAGGATTTTTTACTGACCACATGAATAAAAACATACAAATGAACTTAATTTCAAAATAAAAGACACCCTGCGTCATATAGAATCATCTGAATGCAGCAAATTTGGTAGTAGGGAGCTTAATGTCAACAATGACTTTAAAGAAGTTTATTTTACTATTTGTGATGCATCTCAGTCAGAAATGTGTAAATCTTCAAAATTAAAAGAAAATTTGGAGTTTAGCTAATACTTTATACCTCTTTATACCTAGCTTTTTTTGGGCTAATTTGGGATCTACTAAGGTTTTTTAATGCTAATTTGGAGTTTAGCTAATATTTTCGCAATGTTCTAACGTTTTTGGCTAATTTGGTATCTACTGAGGTTTCGTATTGTAATTTAGAGTTTAGCTTCTATTTTAACAACAGACTTACATTTTGAACTAATTTAATTTACTGAGGAATTTTAGGCTAATTGGGAGTTTAGCTAACATTTTAACGAACATGCTAACATTTTTTTCTAATTTGTTATCTACTGACATTTTATAGGTTAATTCAGAGTTTAGCCTCTATTTTAGCAACAACGTTTTTAAATAATTTAGTTTACTGAGGAATTTTAGGCTAATTTGGATTTTAGCTAATATTTTAGCAACATGTTAAGATTTTTGGCTAATTTGTTATCCACTGAGGCTTTAATAGGTTAATTCAGAGTTTAGCTTCTATTTTAGCAACATGCTAACGTTTTTGGCTAATTTGTTGTCTACTGAGGTTTTTATAGGTTAATTCAGAGTTTAGCTTCTATTTTAACAACATGCTAACGTTTTTAAATTATTTAGTTTACTGAGGAATTTCAGGCTAATTTTGAGTTTAACTAATATTTTAGCAACATGCTAAGATTTTTGGCTAATTTGTTATCCACTGAGGCTTTTATAGGTTAATTCAAAGTTTAGCTTCTATTTTAGCAACAGGCTAACGTTTTTGACTTATTTTGTTTACAGAAGAATTTTAGGCTTTTTTGGAGTTTAGTTGGTATTCAAGCAATGAGCTAGCTTTTTTTTTTTTTTTTTTTTTGAATAATTTGGCATCTACTAAGGTATTTTTGGTCTAATTTGAAGTTTAGCTCATATTTAAGCAACACACTAAATATTTTTGGAAATGTGGCATGTATTAAGGATTTTTAGGCAATTTTACTTCAAATTTGTCCAAAATTTTGGTCAACTTCGGAACACTATAGTCATTTAACGATTTTTCCAGTCTTTTTTTGCAAATTTAACATTTTGCAAATAGTTTTTGTATTTTCAGCAAATCCCTTCAAGTAAATTGCGTCACTGTTTTTAGCAAAAAGCTTCAGCATCTTCATCGACCACTTTCAGCAAAAAAAGCATTCACACTAGTATTTATTATTGCAGGTAATGTAAGTTTTAGGTCTGATTGTGTTTTTATTCTCCATTAACCAGAGAGCCACGATGAAAGAGTCAAAGAGCTAATTGTGGCTCTGGAGCCGCAGGTTGCAGACCTCTATTTTAGTTGTTCCTTCTTACACATGAGGCACTGACCTTTCTCTGTGTTTAAACATTGCAGCATCCAATCCCTGTGAGCTGAACTGCGTAAGAGGACAAAGCTACTTCTACAGAACTCAACATCGACTCCCAGTGACTGATGGCACTCCGTGTCATGAGGGACAAACAGATATCTGTGTTGAAGGAGTCTGCAGGGTAAGCTGTAGATATTTTCTAATAGATTCCAAAAGTTGTATGCTACCGTGATGTTGTTTAATAAAAATATATGGTCTCTTTAGGAATTGAACCATGAAGAGTTTATGGGTTTAGACAACGACACGGAACCTCCACATTTCTCTTTACCCGCCGTGCCTCATCTGACAGAGAGCCACTCATGCGCCTACAGGACCGGACTCTACAGCGAGTGCTCTGTATCCTGCAACGGGGGCATGCAGTATCGCAGCGTTGAGTGTGTGATTGAGGATCCCGTGCACCCCCGAGTGGTGGACGAGTCTTACTGCATCACCCAGCGCTTGCTCAAACCAGAGAGTCAGAAATCCTGCAACATGCATTCGTGTGGGGAGCACAGGGCAGAGTACAGCGTCTCCAGCTTCAGCGTGGTGCGTTTCTACTCCAATACAGGCTGGCAGTACAACGCATAAACAACATGTGTCAAAGTCAAGGCCCGGGGGCCAGATCCGGCCCTCCAGACCATTTTACTTTATTGTTATTAATAGCTCAATGTTATCTTGTGAGATCATTTCTAACTTGTATAATTTTGACAAAATATATTTTTATGGGCGTAAAATATTGAAAGTTATTTCAATTTCAATTTCAATTTTATTTATATAGCCCAAAATCACAAAGAATTTTGCCTCATTGGGCTTCTTTATTTAAGGTTTAAGTTGATTTATTCAGGAATAATATTCCTGATTTTTATTTTTCCTATTTATATTAAAAAGTTACAGTTTTAAAGTTTTAAAAATTGCCATTCTGCTAGATTTTTTGGACTTGTTTTCTATTTACTAATATTTTTTAGGCTAATTTTGAGTTTTTTTAGGCCATTTTCAAGTGACTAATATTTACATGCTAGCTGTTTTGGCTAATTTAGGCTTTTTGAATCAGTTTCTTTTCAGGCTTTTTGAAGTTTAGCTATTTTTTCTGCTACATCCTAGCTGTTTTGGCTAACTTAGGTATTTTTTGTTTTGTTTTTTAGGCTAATTTGGCATTCAGCTAATATTCTAGCTGGCTATCAGCTTCAGTGTTTTCAGCTATTAGCTTTCAGTGATTTCAGCTACAGCGTTTTCATTTTTAGCATCTTCAGTTATTAGCACTAGCATCTTCAGCAGCCAAATTCCTCTTACAGCATTCACACTAGCATTATCTCAGGTAATGCTAAACTGTATATCTAGTTCATAATTATGTTAAAACGTTACGATTTTAAAGTTTTAAAAATTGGCGTTCTGGTAGTTTTTTTGGACTATTATGGCATTTACTAAGATTTTTTAGTCTATTTGGAGTTAAGCTAATATTTCAACTATATTACTATTTTTTTTTGGGGCTAATTTTGGCATTTTTCTTTCTTTTGTTTTATATTTTGAAGTTTAGCTATTTTTTTCAACTACATGCTAGCTGTTTTGGCTAACCTAAGTTTTTCTAGTTAGGCTAATTTGGAATTTAGCTAATATTTTTTTGTTGACTATCAGCTTCACCGTTTTCAGCTATTAATTTCAGCGTTACTCGCTATCAGTTTCAGCATTTTCAGCTATTAGCTTCTGCGTTTTAGCTATCAATTTTAGCATCTTCAGCTATCAGGATTAGCATCTTCAGCGGCCAAATTAAGCTAACAGCATTCACACTAGCATCATCACAGGTAATGCTATATCTCTAGTTTATTATTATATTTAAAAATTGCGGTTTTAAAGTTTTAAAAATGTAGTTTTAGATTGTTCGATAAATCTTTATTTACTGTTTTGGATTTTAGCCCCTTGTGCGGTTGAGTTTGACCCCCCCGGCGTAAACCTTCGGGGCGCTTCAGAGGTAACTTTGTTGGTTCTTACAGTGCTCGGTGACTTGTGGAGAAGGGCAGCAGACGAGAGAGGTGGTCTGTGTGGGACCAAGAGGGGAACACCTGCCCGACCACGCCTGCTCAGCACTAGCCCCGCCTCCGTCTGTCCAGGCCTGCCGCAGACCGGCCTGTTACACGCAGATAACATGGCACGTGATAGAATTTGGACTTGTGAGTAAACAGGATCAATTGATTGATGAATGCATAAACAATCAGCACACTCATGTCCTGTGGGTCGTGTAGTGCTCCAGAAGCTGTGGCGGCGGCGTAAGAGAGAGGCAGGTCAGCTGTCTCGATACAGATCTGCATCCATACCCCGAGGAGCAGTGCGGATTAGGAAGCAAACCCGCCTCTGTCGAGTCATGCAACACGCAACCCTGTCATGAGCCACAAAGTGAGCAAAGATATAACCCACTCCCAGACTGTTGTTGCCTGAAGCTTTTCTCACTGTTTAAATTGTTTCCTCGGCAGCGGTTCCAAGCATTCAAGATGCGAGTGCATTTGAAAACACCTTCAGAGGATATGTGCCTCATATTTTGGAGGAACCTGCAGGTCAGTGGAGGAGATTTGAGTGCATGAGCCTGGATTTTCTTTAGTGGATTATTAATCATTTCTTTCTTCTCTGCCCTCCAGAAAACTGTGTTCACAGCAGGTAAAAACCCATTTTCAAGCCAGAACAGCATATTTGTTGCTCAGATGTTTTGATTTTGATCATGTGAAAATGGTTTTGCTTCAGGTACGGTTGTTGCTTGGATGGAGTGACTGTAGCTCACGGATTTGGAAGAGCTGGATGTCCCGAGTACCAGACAGCCGATGTAGGAATCACAATTTTGTTCTTCTGTGTACATAATAATAATAATAATACATCATGTGATATACATGATATATAAATCTAAATAACTAACATAATATTTCTAGTACTTGTGACGTATATTTGCATCAAAAGGCATAAAGAAATATATTTTAAGTCTCCCTCCGATGAAAATTCTGTTTTTTGAGTTTTTAACATGTATGTGGGGCATTTTTTTCTATAAAAAAGAACAAATGTAATAAGAAATCATTTCGTTTGTGCATTTCTGGGTATTTCTAGTTTTAAATTCATGGTCAACTTAGCTCCAAAAGCCACGCCCCCTCAGAGGAGATTTGAAAGTGTAGGCTTCAGATCAACATGAAAAGTGGCTGTAAGACATTTAGGTTGTGGGATTTTGGTTAAAAACTTCATAATTAAAACACTACTGGAAATGTTTTTTTAAATTAAAAAAATACATTGTCATTGGGGGATTTTAAAGGGTAACCAAACCCTAAATTAACTTTTTTTGGCTGTTGACTTTTATAAAAGGGGCTTTAAAAGTGCTGTTTTTGACAAATTGAAATAAAACGGTTCAATTTTTCAAAATATAGTCAAAAAACGTCTGTGCGCTGCCCCCTATAGGTTGAAATGAGGTATTACAATTGAATTTTGTGATTGGTCAATCCATGTAAGTTTCAGAAGTCTGATGTCATGATCTGCAGCTCCAGTAATGATAACATTCCTACCCCCAAGCCCCGCCCCTCTGACTGGATTTTCAAATCTCCAACTTCCATGTTTGGTTACCCTTTAAGGAGAACTTTACCTTTCATTTTCCCGCAGAACTCTTCGAATGCAGTTGTTTACATCCCAACATCACAATTTCTTCTGTCGCAGGTGTCGTTCCATCCCGAATCCGTGGTCGTGGATTACGACAGTAACTCTGTTCACTCCACGTACGTCTACAGGACCAGCGTCTACGGCGAGTGCTCCGCGCGCTGCAACGGCGGCGTGCAGCATCGCAGCGTGGAGTGTGTGTTTCAGGATCGGGTGGTGGACGAGTCTTACTGCGTCACTCACCATCTGCAGAAGCCACAACTTCATCAGGAATGCAACGTGATTCCATGTGCGGAGTTCAGCGTTTCCAGTTTCAGCGAGGTTTGTGTCGTCTAGAAGAGAACTGTTGTGTTGTAAAATAAGTGGCTTATTGCTGTATTTTTTTTTTTTTTTTTTTCGATCAGTGCTCAGTGACGTGTGGAGAGGGGCAGCAGACGAGGGAGGTGATCTGCGTGGGCCCAAGGGGAGAGCACCTGTCCGACCACGCCTGCAGGGGTTTGGTCCGACCGGCTTCTGTCCAGGCCTGCCGCAGACCTGCCTGTTACTCACAGATAACGTGGCACGTCACAGAATTTGAACTCGTAAGTGAAAAAAATTGTCTTTAAAAAGGAAAAAAAAAAAAAGGCTCCAAAGCTGCAGAATCTCCTTGTTTGTCTTTGCAGTGTTCGAGGAGCTGTGATGGAGGTGTGAGGGAGAGGCAGGTCCGCTGTCTTGATACTGACCTGCATCCATATGAAGAGGATCAGTGCGGACTAGAAAGCAAACCTCACTCCGTCGAGTCGTGCAACACCCAACCCTGTCATGAAGCACAAAGTGAGACAAACATGAATAAATTCTGTTGCCATGAATTAGCTTATATATTTATTTACTCATTTTTTTAGGCGTTCCAAGTGTTGAAGATCCAGGGACGGATGAAGGTGCAACACAAGGATTCGTGCCTCATGTTCCGGAAGAATCTCCCCGTAATTATAAAGAATCTAATTGTTGTTTTTTAAACAAACCCTTTAATGTCTGTTTAAAAAGCATTTTATTACCATCAGGGGCTTCTTGGGTTTAAATTATTTACTGAACACTTTAAAACAATTTTTTTAAACTTTAAAACTGTAACTTTAACATAATTATGAACTAGATATATAGTATTACCTGCAATAATGCCTGTGTGAATGCTGTAAGCTGAATTTGGCCGCTGAAGATGTTGAAATTTAGGTGAAATCACTGAAGCTAATTGTCAGCTAAAACTATTTACCAAATGCCAATTTTAGCCTAAAAAACTAAAGAAAAAAATTCACAAAAAAAAATAACTTAACTTCAAAAGAACCTAAAAAACGGAAAAAAGCCTAAATTAGCCAAAATAGCTAGCTTGTAAATATTAGCCAAACCCCAAAAGAGCCAAAAAAAAAAAAAATGTAAAAAGAAAGACCTAAATTAGCCATGACAGCTAGCATGTAGCAGAAATATTAGTTCATTGCTGAAAATATTTAAGCTGATTGCCGGTTAAAATATTAGCAAAATGCCAAATTAACCTAAAACAACAACAAAAAAAAACTTAGGTTAGCCAAAACAGCTAGCATGTAACTAAAAAATAGCTAAACTTTAAAATACCCTATAAAAACTGGAAAAAAGCCTAAATTAGCCAAAATAGCTAGCTTGTAAATATTAGCCAAACCCCAAAAGAGCCAAAAAAAGAAAAAAAATGTAAAAAGAAATACCTAAATTAGCCATAACAGCTAGCATGTAGCAGAAATATTAGTTCATTGCTGAAAACGTTTAAGCTGATGGCCGGCTAAAATATTAGCAAAATGCCAAATTAACCTAAAACAACAGCAAAAAAAAAAAAAATACACTTAGGTTAGCCAAAACAGCTAGCATGTAACTAAAAAATAGCTTAACTTTAAAATACCCTATAAAAACTGGAAAAAAGCCTAAATTAGCCAATACAGCTAGCATGTAGCAGAAATATTAGCATAAAAGCTCATAATAAATGCAAAAATAGTTCAAAAAGATAGCAAAATGGCAATTTTTAAAAATTTTAAACTGTAATTTTTTTTACATAATTATGAATAATAAAAACAGGCAGTATTATTCCAAAATAAATCAACTTAAACCTGAAATAAGTTTCAATAATTTACCCTCCATAAAAATATATATTTTCAAAATTATAAAAGTTATAAATAAGCTCAAGATAAAATTGCGCCACTAATAACAATAAATTAAAAGAATCTGGAGGGCCAGATAGAATTACCCGGAGGGCCGTATCTGGCCCCCGGGCCTTGACTTTTACACATGTGGTTCAGACAGTCAAGACATTTCAACATGAAATACATTTCATTTTAATTTCAGCTCCATCTCCCGACACAAACAACGGCGAAGAGCTGGAACCTCCCGCGACAGAGCCCGACTGTACACAGTCAGAGTTCGGATGCTGTCCCGATGGCTACACTGCTGCCACCGGCCCCGAAAACCACGGCTGTCCCGCAGAAGAAGACTGCTCTTTTAGCAGGTAGCTTCTATTTTTGGATCTATTATAGTTCTTAAGGAAAGTTCAAGGTGACCCATTTGCTAAATGGTTCTGTAGGTTTGGATGTTGTTCTGATGGAGTCACTGCAGCTGAAGGGGAGGGACAGCTTGGATGTCCTGAACACCAGACAGCTGAGGTAAGAAGGTGTTTTTAGGTGATTTTGCTAAATTGTAGCATCAATAAGCTAACAAAAAGACAATTTATGATTCTTCTTCAAAACAGGAGCACCCGTCTCCCCCTGCTGATCACTCCTCATGCTCTCTACCCCGTGATGAAGGACCTTGTGAGAAGTGGGTCGTCCGATTTGCCTATGATGCCGCTGTTGGCAAATGCAAGGAGTTTTGGTACGGAGGTTGCCACGGCAATGCCAATAACTTTGCATCCGAGTACGATTGCCAGACACAATGCTGGGATTTCAGGACGGTGTCTGTCCCGGTCGCTGTCCCGGTCTCTGTCCCGGTCTCTGTCCCGGTCTCTGTCCCGGTGTCTGTCCCGGTCTCTGTTCCTGTCCGTCGCAGATGGACCTACAGGAGAGGTTTTCTAAGATCTGTGAGAGCCAGGCCTTACTATGTTGGAGCCCATTACAGGGAATAAAGCAAATGATGCACACTTATGGATAGAGTGGTGATAAATGAAGAAAAAAAGGTGGATTCTGGAAGTAGGAAAAGTATTGCTATAAAAGTGCAAAACAGTTCTATAAAAAGTTATTTCCAAATAAATTTCAACTTTGTGTCAAGTTGTTCTTATACCAACCGTTTTTTTCTCTCTAATTTCAAACTTTTCTAAAAATATTTGTGTCATGCATCTCGATTATCTTCTTTTTTGATTAATAAATTGTATTTTTTTTCTCAGATTTACCAAACTTTTCTGGAATTTTGTACTATTTCCACAATGCTTCCCATATTCATTTATTTATTTTGAATTCTGGGCAGGAAACAGCATACGTAAAAAAATATTCAAGTGACAACAGATGTTAAACAATAAATGTAATAAATCATTCAACCTTTGGTTACACTGCAGCTATTGTGTTGTTTTGTTTTTTTAATTATACATTTGTCTGATCATGACATAATACCATCATTAAAGTCTGTATTAAATACTTCGCAAAAGGGAAGGTAAGTATGTATGGTTGCTTGTTATTTACAAAATTTGGCAAATTTAGCACATGTAAAACTTCTATTGATTTTTTAAACTTTTTTTAGACTTTTTTTTTTTGCTTTGTTTTTACAAAATATCATTGTTCAGGACAACCTACAATGCAACTTTATAGAGAAAAATATGTGTATATATTTTTTAAACTCAATAATTAAATATTTCGATATTTAAACCACCTAATATATCACCTTTCGAATAAACAAGCAGCATTTTTAAAAATGACAAATATTTGTTGGCAAAGGGGTTTTATTTTGAAGGAAAACGGAATTAGTTCGACGTAGTTTCCGGTGAGTGCATATTTTCTTCTACCACGAACACAGAATTTCACGCTGGTTTTATAAGTAGAAAAAAACGATTTCCTTCTTCATTTAGCAACCCCCTTCAAGAAAAAGGGTCCGCAGTCAGACAACATGGTAAGATTTACGTTTTTATGTTTTTTTAAGGATAAAAATCGTCGGTGTAAGCCACATCAATTTAAGTATTTCCCTCAAAGCTAAGCTAACACGTCGCTAAGCTAACGCAACATTTGTTACTTCTCGGGTTTTCCGTCCATTTTAATGCTAATTTGGGCAGTTTGAGCTTCTATTCACTCAGTTTTAAGCTGTTTAATGATTGCATTCATGAAAAAAGACGGATACATTCATTAGGATATTAAATTTGTGCTACAGCAGCAGAGAAGTTACTAGAACTCAGTGATCTCGTCCTTCTGTTTAAACATTTCTGCAAACAGTTTCCTCCAAACACTTTTTATGATTATCATCGCTTTATTCAGCCGTATTTGAAAGGTATTTTTTAAAAATAAATATTCTTAAAAATAATTTTGTTTTGCAGTCGCACACTATTTTGCTTGTCCAGCCCACCAAGAGACCAGAGGGCCGCACATATGCGGACTACGAGTCAGTGAACGAATGCATGGAAGGTAAAAGTCAAGCTTTGGTCCAATGAATAAAGTTCACTTTCTGACATCGTTTTTATGGTCAACTTTCGAAATTATTTATTTATTTATTTGATGAAATATTAAGCGTATTGTTTCCTCTTGTTTAGAAAAATCATAGAAAAAAATGTAATTTCACAACACGCGTTAAGTTGAATATTTTATATACCCATGAACTTAATTTTGAATAAATCCTCCAGATTTTTGAAGGAATTTTTTTTTTTTTTTTTTTAATATCAAATTGGAAAATTTTACCTTTTGTGCTTCACGAAAAGTTATATTATTTGGAAGACTTTATACTGCAGTAACAATAGATACGCCAAACATTCTATCACATCTATTTTAGCCCTCTTTATAAATTGGCTGAGGGCATAAATACTTTTTGCAATTGTGATACTTAAACAAGAAAAATGTTCTCAGTCTATTTTGAGCCACATTCTATGTGTAACCTTATTGTTTATGCGCAGTACTGCAAGAGTCACACGTGCCTTTCAGTTACTTTACAAATCAATAAGATAATATGCCAAGTTAACAGCAGTATGTCAAGAAAACTGTCAAATTCAACTGTGCTTGCAGTAGTGCTGCCACTAATGATTATTTTAATAGTTGACTAATCATGGATTATTGTTCCGATTAGTCGACTAATCGGGCCATGAGCAAACTACACATATCTTAATGATCATTAGCTTTAAACTAACTAAAAACTAGATTCATAGCATTACTTGTGATGATGCTAGTGTGAAGGCTGTAGGTTAAATTTAGATGCAGAAATTAATAGCTAAAAACACTGAAATCGCTGAATCTAAAAGCTGAAAACGGTGAAGCCGACAGCCAGCTAAAAAATTAGTCAAATGCCAAATTAGCCTAAAAAACTCAGAGGTCCAAATTAGCCAAAACAGCCAGTGTATAGCTGAAATATTAGCTAAACTCAAAATTAGCTTAAAAAACTGAAAAATCGTAAATTAGCCAAAACAGCTAACATGCAGCTTTAATATTAGCTAAACTCTAAAATAGCCTTAAAAACGGAATAAAAAAAGCCTCAAGTAGCCAAAATAGCTAACATGTAGCTGAAATATTAGCTTAACTCAAAATTTGCCTAAAAACAGAAAAATTCTAAATTAGCCAAATAGCTAACATGAAACTGAAATATTAGTGAAACCCCAAATAGCTTAAAAAAACCTTAATAAAAGCCCAAAAAGCTAGAATAATGCAAAATAACTTTCAATTTTACTACACTGTGACTCATATAATATAAAGTAAAGACTAAACAACTATTAAATTAGTTGTTGACTATTTTAATAGTTGATTAGTCGTCAATCGACTATTCGTTGCAGCTCTAGCTTGCATACACGGCCTCTTAACAGACACCTGCACATGTTGTTGGTGGTTTCTGTATGTCGTAAGATCATTTTCAAAGAGAAATGTATTCATAAGGATAAAATTGTGCACAAATTAATATTATTTTGTACATTTTGCTAAAACAATATGAACACAACATTTAATTTTACATTTAAAGTGTCTCTAAGAGTATGAAAGACGACATTTCTTTGTCTTGAATATGAATTTCTCCTGTTCACATAAATGTGTCACGGGGTCACAGGCTTAAACATCGAGTTCAGAAACATCGATCCAAAAACACATGCGGGTCAGTCATAAACTATGATGGCAGGAAAATGATGTCGACACTGTAGCTCTGCTGGGAAAACGATATTAACAGTCAAGTCCTGCCGCTTATTTTTTTTTCTCCTCCAGTCAACAACAGTGGAGGATATAAGGCTAGGCCAGGCTGTAGCAGCAGCGTGACAGAAAATGGATGGAACAGACAAAAACAGCTACGCTAACTCGCAAATAAAGATGGCTAACTGGTAGCAGACTCTAGAGTTAGTCGAAAAAGAAAAATTAGAAACTGAAAGAAAGTTGGGGATTCTGATCCTAATGATTTAAATTAAAAAAAAAAATAAAAAAGTGTAACAGTCAGCTTACCGTCTACTTTAGCTCCGAGTTAGCTCAGCTGCTTTTGTTTTGTCATCCTCTTATGTTCAGGTTATTTTGACAGACATTTTTGTTTTTTTTTAACCTCCTAATGAGTGGAGCGGCACGTCTGCTACTTCTTTTGTGATTGTTTTCCAAGACTTCTGGGTCTGAAATGATCCGCTGCTAAAATGTTTACAAAATCAGCTGAAAACCATCGAATGCAGTCGGAGATTATTGTATTTGAATCTATTTTATGACATTTTCAACAGCTATGGCTGTCGATCATTTTACCATCGTGGCATCAATAACATTCTTAAAATGTCTATTTTATTTGAGTTAAATAAACTTTTGACAGTCAATCGATGTTTAGGCACTCGGTGTGACGTATTTTTGACAGTTTGTCAACGGGAAAAATTCGTATTTAAGACAAAGAAAAGTCGTATTCAAAAGAGACGTTAAACGTGAAACTATTTGATGTATTCATATTTTTTCTGCAAAGTTGCGCTCAAAATATAAAACTTTATATTATCCTACCCCATATTTCTGTTGCCCCTCTTCTTTTCTATCAATAAATGATAAACAATTTTTATTTGTATTTCTTTTACATTGGATATCTTTTATATGTCCGTAGTACTTCTATTAATCATATTCAACTCATTCTCTTTTTTTTTAATTATTTTTTAGGAGTTTGCAAGATGTATGAAGAGCATCTAAAGCGGATGAATCCGAACAGTCCCTCCATTACTTACGACATCAGTCAGTTGTTTGATTTCATCGACGACCTGGCAGATCTGAGCTGCCTTGTGTAAGTATGAGCTTAAATAAAGCCCGTTTGGGGTTTCGACCCCCTAAAACGAATCGTTTCGTCTTCTGCCGCAGGTACAGAGCCGACACCCAGACGTACCAACCGTACAACAAAGACTGGATCAAAGAGAAGATATATGTCCTGCTGCGACGTCAGGCTCAGCAGGCCGCAAAGTAAACGTTTCTGTAAAGCGGATCTGACGAGTCAAATGGAGAAGGGTTTTGTATTGTACTATAAAAACAAAGTAGTGGGTTTGGAAAAAAAAAAGAAGAGTAGAAATAAGAAGCTTCGCTCCTCATTTTGAACCGCTTGTCGACTTTCTAATTGTCGTACGAACCTTTCTAATAAATTGGCAGGATCAGACGGACGATCGCCACTACAAGAAAAGCATAAAAAATGCTCCAAAATTTGATTAAAACCACTTTTCTTTGTAAGCATCTTTTCCTTCAGAAGAAGAGGAGAACGGAGACTCGTGCTTTATTTATGTCACAGAAGGATTTGTTTTCATTTTTGCCATTGAACCCTGAATAGTGTTGTAAAATGGTGTTTTTGTAAACCCTTTTGTTTCACTCGGCACAGAACTTTTTCCATGTTACTTTTGATTTTTACAAAATAAACTGTTTTCTGACTGTTCTCGGTGTGAGTGTAGAACATGTTCAGACGTGATGGTTCTCAACCTGCAACAGTCAAAGAGGATTTCTGACTGACATCCCAGAAGGAGCCACAAAGAAAACAAAGGTTTGTATTTATGGCATTGTTACTATTATGATAAATACTATTACATTTGGTTTTTCAAGCATAAACAAATCAGAAATATGAAGAGAAAATTTATACATATTTTTTTAAATATATATATATATATCAGTTTCTAATT